>CM038214.1:92855554-93084058 GCA_021442155.1 Cymbidium sinense | reverse complement strand
TTTGCATAAGAATTTGGATTAAGTTTTAAGATAATATGTTTAAATAATTCAATCAAATAAAATATAAATTCTAAACATACATATACATTCATCATTTAAGTGTGCTAAAATATGTTGCATGTATAGATACACTTAGTATTAAATCATATGCATGTTACATGTGATGGAAAGGAATGATTTAATATATGTCATGTGGTAGTAATTCAATTAAATTAATCTTATCATGTCTTTCATTCTGAATGGGATTATTTAAAGTTAACCTAAACTTAGGATTAATTAAATAATTAAATAAGCCATTCACTAAAGTGAACTAAATCAAATTAATAAACTTTAGAATGTGATTTAAGGTTGGGATGAAAGAGGGCAATCTTTTTTTCCTCTCTTTATAACACTTAGTTGCTAAGTGTAATCAGATGAAACAAAACAAACACAAATTAAAATTCTCAAATAAACTACTTCAAGTGAAATCAACCTTTGATGTTAAATTGAATCCTTCTACACTTAGAAAATACAACAATAATGCCTAACAAGACTTACAACATAAGCCTTAATATATACATTATAATTAAGTCACCACTTCTAGCTCTATGTTAGGATGGTGTATGATGTGATGTATGCTTTGTTTTATGATGTATTATTTTAGATTGGATATTAGGGTGTATGCTTCATAGACTAGATGATAGGCCAATATTAGCCTAATTATGTTTTCAGGGGATTATGCTTAAGGGATGCATAAAAATTAATGTGAATGCTCTTTTTGCAGGTTGCTTAAATCCTTAAGCATGATCCAAGTTAGGATAGGTGGGCTTAGTTACCCATGTGTAGGGTGCTATGCTAAGTATAAATTATAAATACAACTTCTTGGGATTATATGTATTTATTTAGCTAACCTCTATTTTGTATGTGTAGTTAGATTTACTTTTCCCACATAAATATAATTGTTGCAATAGGAATTAGGATTAGTGTTGGGATTAGGATGAGTAGTGGCCAGAAGGCATTGTCCTAGGGTGCCCTATGATGCCATTAACATAAGCACCATCCATATCAAAGAAGGAACCAAATTAGAAATGGAGATGTAAAGAAAGAAGACCCCACAACATTTAATACAATTATAATTATTCTTTCATATTCTAGGTTGTATAAGGGTAGAGCTCGACTACCCATCTTTTCTCTCATCAGGTTGTATGGCAGTACCCAACCGAACTGGCCTTTTATTCTTTTATGATAGTTTATATAATTGTTTGATGTTATGTTTACATTGTGCATTAGGACGGCATGCTTTTCATAGTTTCTTAAATGATTGATGCTTTAATGTGTGGCTTGGATACAATTAGGCTCTTAGGATAAAAATAACTTTTCTACCAAACTAATCACTCATAACTAAATTTTAAACAACTCATAACCTCATCATATAGCCTAAGACATAAATAAGATAATTAAAAGATTTAGCAACCCCTTAGCTATATTGTTGTATGTTTCACATCATGCATGCATATTCTTTCTCTTGTAAACATGAAGATCTCCATCCTTACACACAATAAAAGAATGCTTGACTTGTGAGGGCATCCATTATGGTGGAGAACACCTTCTAGCCGATTTGACCCATAACCTATTTCATCATGCATTTAGGCATAAGAAATCCTAAAGCCTCTCAAAATGATGTTTATAAAATGAAATAAAATTTGAAATTTGCATCTATAGATTAAGTCATATGCTCATAACACTCATGCTCTAGTCTCTTAGGGAGTGTGTTTAGGACTTTAGTCTCTTTCTAATTAAATAACTACCCTAGCTATCTTGCAATTCATAAGACTGACTACATGGTTTTAAAATTGTAGGAGGAGTTAGTCACCCACTCTAGCTGATTATAAGTCAAGAAGTCAGACAATTTATTCTCTCTTGTGGAGTTAAACCCTTATGTCCACCTATCGCTTAGATTTTGGTTGTGGTTTAGGTCATACTAAAGCTCCCTAGATTTAGGATATGAGGTAGCTATTTCCTTCAGGCTACGAGTATAAATTCTCACCTTTTAGGCATCCCCACAACCTTGTGTTGGTGGATTATAAGCCTTAGTAATCTAATTAAATTTCAACTCAAAACATATAAATCTCCTCAACTTTAAAATTATAAAGCCCAACCATAACATAAATTGGAATGCTCACTAGGCTTCCTAGTATCATGAGCATTTCCTACTTATTTCATTTGAATTCCAAAAATAAGTCTTCTCCTTGAACTTTCCCAATTGATTTTCCAAATACAACTAATCCTTTGATAGTCTAACCTTGAAATCTTTGGAGATGATATTTGTCTACTTTAATCGAGAGCATTCTTAGGAAATTTCATTTCTTAAGACATAATTAACTATAGAGGCTTGCCTCCATAGGGAATTTAAGAACTGTTTAATATAAATCCTACTTTATTCATCCATATAAAGTAGGGAAAAAATCTCTAGTACATTCGAAGACCCATCATGCCTTAGAGTCTTTATTACATGATTAGGTCTATTGTAGGTGATGCCTCTATCTTGAGATATTATATCATACCTCAATGTTGTAATTCATCACCTCAAAAGTACCCCCCCATACATCAAACACCACAAGGCCCCTCTCACCTTGTTCATTGAATCATCTCAACATCATCCTTTCTTTTGAGTTTGGAGATGTCGATCCTCAAAGAAGGGTTCTTAGACTCATAATGTTGATTGATACAGGGTCAACTAACTCTAGATTCTATTTGCCAACATCCACGCAATGTAAAGAGATAGTTGTGCTCATCATCCCTAGAGTAAGTCTTCATCGCTAATGTAACTCTTAAGATGTCCTTTGAGTGGAATTTCTCCTCTTTAGTAGTGGTCAGTTGACCTAAGCATATCACTAGATCAAGTAAAGCCTTGATTAGAGATTCCCTCATCTTTTTAGATAAGATAATGTCATCATATATGCTTAACTTTGCTAGAAACTTTCTAAGGTGAGCTAGGATATTGTAATCAACTCGCTTGGTCCTCCATAAGCATAATATCCATGGGTGAGCATCCTATGGAGGGATATCTGCTAACTAGAACCAATGACTTGCTTACCCTTATCCGAAGTGCTACCTAGAGGTAGAACTGCATTGCATAGATTGACTTCGTGACTTCTTGGAATGATGAGCTTATGGAAAGTTCTACCCTTCTCATCGCATACCTACAACTTCTCCTATGGGATCCTCGTGAGTTTGACTCCAAGTCAATCTCAAGAGGTGAACCTAATTGATTCAAAGAAGGATAGTCCACTCAATTAAAAAGGAAAGGATCAAACTACTAGAGTTATTATTTTATTTAGACCGAGAGAGCTTTCAATAATAATAAAATTAAGACATCAATAGACAATATATAAGTAGAATAAACTCTTCTTCATTAATTTATTTTTTGGTGGAGGTACATGATAGAAATCAAGTAAAGTAAGCAGAGTAAGGGATTTAGTGCTCTTATCCAGATACAACATTCATGCCGGTATAAGAGGAGCTAGTAGAAGAGGTGGTAGCTGCAACGGTGGAGGGAGTACTGACTCTGACGGATGCCACCGACTATCCTGTGCAAGTATGGTGTGTCTACTTACCTGGGTTGTCACCCTCCCCGAATTGTCCTTTGCAACTAGCAAACCTTCCTTAGTGTTGGAGGTTTGAGCTATTTCTGGCACTTGCAAGGAAGGCTTCTTGATCTTAGAAATGATCTTTTTAGAGGTTTGGGATAGGGAGATATCCTATCCTTCTTTGGTCTTAAGAGGACCGCAGGTATCCCCAAGGATTACTCTAACAGAATTGGATGGTTGTGCTAATAAGTATTCCTTAGGGATAACTTGGCTCCCAACTTATATCTGCACTCAAGCTAGTCCTTAAAAGTGATACAATCCTCTAAGAAATGGCCTAACATGTGGTGGTAGGGGTAGTAGCTAGGATCATCGCCTTGCTTATTTCCTTACCTCTTAGGCTCTAATAGAAAGTTCTTTTAAGAGATTTTGAAAGATTTTCCTAACTACCTCTATCTTGAATGAATATGGTTTATTCAATCTATTGGAAAGAGTAGGTGGAAAGTAGCTACGGTGATGGATATGAATACCGCAGTAGGCTCGAGGTGGTGGAAATGGTCATGGTCAGTGGCCATATGTTGGCAGGTGGTAAAAGGAGGTGGCAAAGGAGGTCGTGAGCTGTAGTCTCATAACTCATTTGCTTCTCCCTCACGACAACTACCCCTGGCTTCTTCTCAAACACCTTCTACATCTTGGGCCTGGATGATTGATTGGGAAAAGGAAACTATTTGGCTTCCTCTTGTAGGCTAGCGGTCTTGTTGATTAATTTATCGAATGTTTTGATGGTAAAGCCCTTAAGCATGAAGGAGATCGGTTCATAGATATTCTTGAGAAGAATCACAATGGCATGCTATTCTGACCATGGTTCAGTTTTATGCTCGTTGCCACCGAGAATGTAATCAACAAGGGACTCATTGAGTTTCTGTTTTCTATAATGAGGTCGCTTCCCTACCCAACAAACCTCTTGATGAAGAGGTGCTCCAACTCAAGAAAGTCTTCACCATCATAGTTGATTTCAATCAAATGCAACACCTGGCAGACTGGTAATGAAAAGGCAGAAGAGGAGTGCATGCCACCGGTTGCAAAAATCTCTAAAGTGTGCAATGTTATCATGGTTCACCATCAAAGATCTTGAAGGATGGTGGCACAAAATCCTAAATAAAATAAAAACTAAAAAAACCTAAACCTAAAAATAAACCTAAAATTAATAAAATCAAAACCTAAACCCTAAACCTAAAATAAACAAATAAAATAAACATAAACCTAAACTAAAATAAACTAAACTAAAATAATAAACTAAAAAATAAACTAAACCTAAACCCTAAACTAAAATAAAATAAATAAACTAAAATAAACCTAAACCTAAACCAAAAAATCTAAAAAATAAACCTAAAATAAAAACCTAAAACTTAAACCTGAGAAAATAAAATAAAAACCTAAACCTCTTCCTAAAAATAAAAAATAAAACCTAAACCTAAAAAGATAAAATAAAAATAAAATCAACTAAAAATAAACCCAAACCTAAAAAAAATCTAAACTAAAATAAAAAACTTAAAATAAATAAACTAAAATAAAAAATAAAAAATAAACCTAAATAAAAAATAAAATAAAATAAACTCAAATAAATAAAAAATAAACTAAATAAACCTAAACCTACTAGTTTGTTTAATTTTTTAAAAAAACCTAAACCCTAAATCCTAAACCTAAATCCTAATCCCTAATCCTTAAAACCAACCCTAAACCTTAAACCTACAACCCTAAACCTATAACCCTAAACCCTAAACTCTAAACCCAAAACCCAAAACCCTAAAATTGATAACCCTAAACCCTAGACCCCAAACCCTAAACATTAAACAAACCCCAAACTAGCCCTAAGAATGGAAAACCTTGACGGCAGAACATCACCATCAACTATGCGGCCTATCTACTGGAGGTGAAGGCAATGGTTATCACAAGTGGTGGGGATCTGAGGTGCTGGTGAATATGGAGGTGGTGGTTAGAGCAGTGGTGGTTATGGAGGTGAGAGGAGTGATGGATGTTACAACCATGGTGGTGGCGAAAAGGAGAGATCGGGATATGATGTGGATCCACTACCGAGAGGGGTGGTTCTGATGGAAACTGGAGAAACTAAAGAACAATCGACCGATCTACTTATGGAACTCCTTTACAGAGATTCTACTTATCTTAGGGTTATGATTTGCTCTATGGGTGCTCATTTTGATCTATGTCGTCTTGTCTAGAAAACTTGCTACTTGTTGATGAAATTGAAAAGATGAAATGTTGAATCTAAATTTTTTCTCTATTAAAAAAAAAACCTTAAACCCTTAATCCTAAACTTTAAACTAAAACTGAAACCCTAAATCCTAAACCATAAACCCTAAAAACCCTAAACCATAAACACTAAACCCTAAACCCTAAACCAAAACCCTAAACCCTAAACCATAAAACCATAAACCACAAACCTTATAACCTACAACCCTAAACCTTAAACTAATACTAAACCCTAGACCCTAAACTAAACCTTAAAGCTTGAATAAAGATGTAATTAGGAGTAGATCTAAAGATTGACCTAATCCTAACATAGTTATGGTAGCTAAAGAAAATATCTTTAAGAGACTTTCCCTTGATTATTAGAGATTTGAATACCCTAAACCCTAACCCTAAATCATATTATAATACCATATATTAAATTATAATCTAGCATCATATATTTGAGCATGTAGTGATGTGTTTTTAGATGTTATAAGATGTTTTGAAATGTTTTAGTATATTATGGTATTGTACTCTATAGTCTAATATAAATCATAAAAAATTGATTTAATAAATCGATGATGAAATTTGTTAAAAGTGGAATTAGTTGTAGTACCAAGGTGTGCTATGCCACTGTCTAAAAAAGTTAGATTTTATGTTCAAAATAAATATTATATGTTGTAGCTAAACCTAAACCTAAATAAAATAAAATAAAATAAAAACCTAAACTAAAACCTAAACCTAAACCTTAAAATAAAATAAAATTAAAATAAAAATAAACTAAAATAAAATAAATAAAAACCTAAACTAAACTAAAATAAGATAATAAATTTAAGAATAAAAAACCTAAATAAAATAAAAACTAAATGTAAAATAATATAAAATAAATAAAAAATAATAAAAAAACTAAATAAAAATAAACCTAAAAATAAAAAACTAAAATAAATAAAAATAAAACCTAAACCCTAAACTAAAAAAAAAAAACCTAAAAATAAAAAAAATAAACTTAAAATAAAATAAACCTAAACTAAAAAATAAAATAAACTAAACTAAATTAAATAAAACCTTAACCTAAAAAATAAACTAAACCTAAACCTAAACCTAAATAAATAAAATAAACTAAAAATAAACCTAAACCTAAACTAAAATATAAAACCTAAAAAATAAACCTAAAATAAACCCAAAACCTAAACCTAAAATAAAAATAAAAAATAAACTAACTAAAAATAAACTAAACCTAAACCTAAACCTAAAAAATAAACTAAAATAAAAAACCTAAACTAAAATAAATAAACCTAAAATAAAAAAAACCCTAACCCTAAACCCTAAACTCTAAACCCTAAACCTACAACCCTAAACCCTAAACCCAAAACCCTAAACCATAAACTCTAAAACCTACGACCCTAAACCCTAAACCCTAAACCTCAAACACTCAACCCTAAACCCTAAACCCTAAAACCCAAACATTGAATAACTAAAATCCTAAACATAAAGTAAATAAAAATAAAAAATAAATTAAATAAATAAACCTAAGCGTAAATAACATAGAAAATAAAATAAATAAACCTAAACTAAAACCTAAACCTAAACCAAAACCTAAACCTAAACTAAACCTAAACCTAAACCTAAAAAAAATAAATAAATAAATAAAAAACTTTAACTAAACTAAAAATAAAATAAACATAAAAATAAAACCTAAATAAAATAAAACTAAACATAAAATAAAATAAAATAAAAGGAAAATAAAATAAAATAAAACTAATTTAAAACCTTAACCTAAAATAAACCTAAAATAAAAACAAAATAAAATAAAACCTAAACCTAAACCTAAACTAAACTAAACTAAAATAAATAAAAATAAACCTAAACCTAAAATAAACTAAACCTAAACCCTAAACTAAATAAAATAAATAAACTAAAAATAAACCTAAACTAAAATAATACCTAAAATAAAAAAAATAAAAAAATAAAAAAAAAATAAATAAAACCTAAACTAAACCTAAAACTAAACCTAAAATAAAATTAAAACCTACACCTAAAAAATAAAATAAAATAAAACTAAACTAAAATAAAACTAAACCAAAACCTAAACCTAAAAGATTAACTAAAATAAATAAACCTAAAATAAATAAACTAAACTAAATAAAAAAATAATAAACCTAAATAAATAAAAAAATAAAAATAAAAACCTAAAATAAAACCTAAAATTAAATAAATAAATAAAATTAAATTTAAATAATAAATAAATAAATTAAAACAAAACCTAAACTAAAAATAAAGCCTAAACCTAAACCTAAAAATAAAATAAAATAAACTAATAAAATAAACTAAAATAAAATAAATAATAACCAAAACTAAACTAATAAATAAAATAAACCTAAGAATAAAACATTAATAAAATAAAGCTAAATAAAATAAAATAAAATAAATTTAAATTAAACCTAAAATAAAGACTAAATAAAATCCTAAACCTAAAAAATAAACCTAAAAATAAAACCTAAACCATTAACTAAAAAAAACCTAAACCTAAAATAAAAATAAAATAAACAAAATAAAATAAACTAAACAAAATAAACTAAACTAAACCTAAACTAAACTAAATAAAATAAAATAAACTAAAAAACCTAAACCTAAACTAAAAAATAAAACCTAAACCTAAAAAATAAAATAAAACCTAAACCTAAAAAATAAAATAAAACCTAAACCTAAAAAAATAAAATAAACTAAAACCTAAAAACCTAAAATAAATTAAAATAAAACCTAAACTAAAACAAATAAACCTAAAATAAAAACCTAACCCTAAACCCTAAACTCTAATAACCTACAACCCTAAACTCTAAACCCTATACACTAAACCTAAACCCTAAACCTAAAAAACCTAAACCCTAAATCTAAAATCCTAAACCCTGAACCCTAAACCCTAAAACCTATAACCCTAAACCATAAACCCCAAACCCCAAACCCTCTACCCTAAATCCTAAACCCTAAACTAAAACCCTAAACCCTAAACCTGAACCCCTAAACCTTAAACCCTAAAAACCTAAAAACCTAAACCTAAACTAAATAAAACCTAAAAATAAAATAAATAAACCTAAACCTAAATAAAATAAAATAAAATAAAACATAAAAAATAAAACCTAAACCTAAACCTAAACCTAACCCTAAAAATAAAATAAAAAAAACTAAACTAAAATAAAATAAATAAAAATCTAAAATAAACTAAAAAAAATAAACCTAAAAATTAAAAACTTAAATAAAATAAAAATTGAACGTAAAATAAACCTAAAATAAAATAAAATAAAACTAAATAAAAAAGCTAAACCTAAAAAAATAAACTTAAAAATAAATAAAAAATAAAACCTAAACCTAAAATAAACAAAATAAACTTAAATCTAAACCTAAACTAAAATAAATGAAACTAAAATAATTAAAACCTAAAATAAACTAAACCTAAACCCTAAAGTAAATAAAATAAAGTAAACTAAAAATAAATAAAAACCTAAACTAAAAAATAAAACATAAAATAAACCTAAAATAAAAACCTAAAACCAAAACCTAAAAAAATAAAATAAAAACCTAAACCTAAACCTAAAAAAATCAAAAATAAAACCTAAACTAAAAAAAATAAAATAAAAATAAAATAAACTAAACTTAAAAAATAAACCTAAACATAAACATTAAAAAAATAAAATAAAAAAAAACCTAAACTAAATAAATAAACCTAAAATAAATAATCTAAACTAAATAAAAATAAAAATAAACTTCAATAAAAATAAATAAATAAAATAATTAAAAATAAATAAAGAATAAACTAAATAAACCTAAACCTACTAGTTTACTAAATTTAAAAATAAATAAAAAAACCTTAAACCCTAAACCCTAAATCCTAAACCCTAAAACCTAAACTAAACTAAAATTAACTAACCTTAAACCCTAATTAAATTTAAACCCTAAAACCTAAACCTAAACCCTAAAAAACCTAAAACCTAAACCCTAAATAACTAAACCTAAACCCTAAACTAAACCTAACTAAACTAAAAAAATACTAACCCTAAACCTAAACCCTAAACCTAAACCCTAAACCCTAAACCCTAAAGCCTAAACCCTAAACCCTAAACCATAAACCTAAAAAAACCTAAACCTAAACTAAATAAACTAATAAAATAAATCAAAAACCTAAACCTAAATAAAATAAACAAAAAATAAAATAAAAAACCTAAACTAAAACCTAAACATAAACATAAAAAAAATAAAATAAAAATTAAAATAAACTAAAAGAAAATAAAAACCTAAACTAAACTAAAAAATAAAATAAACCTAAGAATAAAATAAAAACTAAATGTAAAATAAAAATAAAATAAACCTAAAATAAAAACTAAATAAAAATCTCAACCTAAAAATAAATAAAAATAAACCTAAACCCTAAAAAAAAACCTTAACCTAAAATAAAAAAAATAAAAAATAAACCTAAACCTAAACTAAAATAAACTGAACTAAAATAAATAAAACCTAAACCTTATAAACCTAAACCTAAACTAATAAAATAAAATAAACTAAAAATAAACCTAAACCTAAATTAAAAAAATAAAACCTCAAAATAAACCTAAAATAAAAACCTAAAAAATAAAATAAAACCTAAACCTAAACCTAAAATAAAATAAACTTAAACCTCAAAAAATAAAATAAAAATAAAATTCAACTAAAAATAAACCTAAACCTAAAAAAATAAATTAAAATAAAACCTAAACTATAATAAATAAACCTAAAATAAATAAACTAAACTAAATAAAATAAAAAAATAATCCTAAATAAATAAAATAAAATAAACTCAAATAAATAAAAAATAAACTAAATAAATGTATAACCCTAAACCCTAAACTAACCCAAAACCCTAAATGCTAAACTATCCCTACCAAGAATGGGCGAACCTTGACAACATCACCATTAGGCTCAAGATCCGGGAGAGCTGAGGTGGTTATCAAAGTGGTGGGGAATCTAGAGGTGCTGGGGATATGGAGGTGGTGGTCGAGCAAGGTAGTTATGGGCGAGGAATGATGGAGGACAACCATGGTGGTGGCGAGGGAGAGTTTGGATATGATCAGCTCATCGAGAAGCGTGGTCATGATGGGAATTGGAGAACCAAGAACAAATAACTGGCTTATGTGGAATGGTGTCTTTTAAATGTTATTCTACTTATCTAGGTTTTGATTTGCTCTGGGTGCTCATTTTTTATATCTATGTCACGCTGTCTAAAACTTGGGGGGCTACTTGGTTGATGAAATTGAAAAGAAGAAATGTTGAATATGAATTTGTTCTCTGTTAAAAAAAAAACTTAAACCCTAAATGAACCCTAAACCTAAACCCAAAACCTAAACCTAAACCTAACCCTAAACCTAAAACTTAACTAAAAATAAACCTAAACCTAAAAAAGTAAAATAAAACTAAATTAAAATAAAATAAACCTAAAATAAATATAAAATAAAATAAACCTAAATAAATAAAAAAAATAAACTAATCCTAATAAACCTTAAACACTAAAAAACCTAAAACCCTAAACTAACTAAACCTAAACTAACCCTAAACCTAAACCCTAAACACTAAACCTAAACCTCTAAACCCTAAACCCTAAACTCTAAACTCAACCTAAATTTAAACCTAAACTTTAAACTATAAACTAAACCTAAACCTAAAATTTAAACCTCCTAAAAAATTAAACTAAAACCTAAACTAAACCTAAACTAAAACTATAAATCTAACCTAAAATAAACTAAATTGACTAAACTAAACCCTAAACCTAACTATAAACTAAATTTAAATTATAAAACCCTAAACCTAAAATACTAAACTTAAATCTAAACTAAACTAAACTTAAATCCTAAAACTAAAACTAAAAGTTTAAACCTAAACAACCCTAATCAAAACCCTAAACCTAAACCTAAAGCTAAAACTAAAAACCTAAAACCCTAAACCTAAACCTAAACCCTAAACCCTAAACTAAAAAAACCAAAACCCTAAACCCTAAACCCTAAATCGTAAACCCTTCACCCTAAAAACTTAAAAACCTAAACCTAAACTAAAAGAAACCTAAAAATAAAATAAATAAAAAAACCTAAACCTAAATAAAATAAAATAAAATAAAAACCTAAACTAAAACCTAAACCTAAACCTAAAAAATTAAATAAAATAGAAAATAAAAATAAACTAAATAAATAAAATAAAAGAAACTAAAAAAAAAAAAACCTAAATAAAACAAAACAAAAATAAAATAATTTAACCCCTAAAGTAAAAACCTAAACCTAAAAAATAAACCCTAAACCCTAAATCCTAAACCCTAAACCCTAAAATTAACCCTAAACCCTAAACCCTAAACCCTAAACCTAAACCCTAAACTCTAAACCCTAAACTTTAAACCCTAAACCCTAAACCCTAAACCCTAAAACCTTAAACCCTAAACCCTAAATGCTAAACCCTAAAACCTTAAACTCTAAACCCTAAACCCTAAGCCCTAAACCCTAAACCCTAAAACCTACAATCCTAAACCTTAAACCCCAAACCCTAAACTTTAAACCCTAAACCCTAAACTAACCTCTAAGAATGGGAAAACCTTGATGAAGAACATCACCATCAACCAGGCTCGCTTGAAGGTGAGGTGGAGGATCATCGTAGTGGTGGGGGATGGAGGTGCTGGTGGATATGGAGGTGGTGTTAGTGGTGGTTATGGAGGTGAGAGGAGTGATGGAGGTTAGCCATGGTGGTGGAGAGAGATCTGGGATATGATGGTAGATCCCGCTACAGGGAGGCAAGGTTCTGATTTGAATTGGAGAAATAAGAACAACCGATCCGACTGCTTATGGAATTGTGTCTTTATAGAGAGATACCTACTTATCTAGGGTTTTGATTTATTTATGCTCATTTTTATCTATGTCATCGCTTAAAACTTAAAAAGAAGAAATGTTGAATATGAATTTGTCTATTAAAAAAGCCTCAAATCCTAAACCCTAAACCCTAAACTTAAACCTAAAAAAAAACCTAAACCTTAAACCCCTAAACCTAAACCCTAAACCCTAAACCCTAAACCCTAAACCCTAAACCCTAAACCCTAAACCCTAAGCCTAAAACCCTAAACCCTAAAACGTTGAACTCTAAACCATAAACCCTAAAACCATAAACCATAAACCCTAAAACCTTCTACCTTGAACCCTAAACCCTAAACCCTAAACTAACCCTAAACCCTAAACCCAAAACTAACCTTAAACAAACCCTAAACCTTGAATAAAGATGTCATTAGGAGTAGATCTAAATAATGACCTAATTCTAACATAGTTATGGTAGCTAAAGAAAATGTCTTCAAGAGACTATCCCTTGACTATTAGAGATTTGAATACCCTAAACCCTAAACCTAAATCATATTATAATACCATTTATTATAGTATAATGTAGCATCTTATATTTTAGCATGTAGAGATGTGTTTTTGGATGTTATAAGATGTTTCGAAATGTTTTAATATATTATGGCATTGTTCCATATAGTCTATATTAATATAAATCATAAAAATATTGATTTAATAAATCAGATGATGAAATTTGTTAAATTTGAAGTGGGAATTAGGTTGTAGTACTAAAGGTGTGCTACACCACTTGTAGTCTAGAAAGTAAGATTTTATGTTCAAAATAAATATTATATGTTGTAGCAAAGTGTAGCATCATATATCATAATATATTATATGCATTTTAAATTCTTTCAATATTTTACAATCATGCAAATGAGCCTACACTAGCATTATTTATGAAAATGTTGACTTAGACTTTAAAATGGTGGAATTTAAATTCATAATAGGTAGAGCATGGCATCATAATATATTGTTTCAATTTAAAATATGTAAGTGATATGACTAAAATATATAATTTTTATTATTTAGACTAATTTTATGATTTTTTATCTTAAGAATTCCTTGTGATGTGATATGCAATATAATATAATATAATATGTTATAGTGTATTATAATATAGGATGCCATAACATAGTGTAGCATCATGCATTATAGCATACTATTGTGTATTACTACTTATTGTTTAGCATATTTTAGTTTGGTATAGTATGATGTAGTAGAGTTTGTATTGGTATAATTCATAAATATACTAATTTATAGGCTGAGATTATGGGATTTGGCCAAATATAAAGTAAGCTTTTGGGAACATCATGGATGGTGGTGTGTCATTTAATCAAAAGAATGGAATTTTGCATCCAAAATAAATGTTCATTTTAAACCAAAATTTTATATTTTTTGCTTAAAGGGATTCATTTTAAGGTGTAATGAAAGATAATATATTATATGAAAGCATATTAAAATATAATGTACATAACAATATAGCTTCATATATATATGAATGTGGTGGTATGTTACTAAATGTTATTGTACATTTTAGTATGTTTTACTTTTGTTATAATACATTGGGTCAAAACTCACAAAAATGTTAATTTGAAGGTTGAGATGGAAGAATTTGGTCAAATTCACATCACACACAAAGAAGCAACACCAAAATTATGCTATTTTGTACCATTTCTAATAGAAAAATAACAATTTTACATAAAAATGAACATTATTCATATTTTAGAAAATATATTTGTTCCTTTAAGTGATTCTAATGAGGTGTAATGTTAGATGATATATTATATTATAGCAAATTATAATATAACATCATATATTATAATATAATATAGTGTGTTAATTCACACTATAATATGTTTAGCATGATATTGTGTAGTTAGTTTGAGCTTGCACCATCACAAATCATAAAATATTGATTATAATGTTAAGATGTAATTTGATCCAATACATTGTTAGGCTTTTGGTTGAAGTATTAAAGGTATGCATAAGAGAAGAAATAAGAATTGATGAGAATTCCATGCCAAGGACATGGAGGGAGATTCGCTAGGGAATCACACATGCATTGGAAATGACATGTGAGGGGTCTATGTCAAGGGCATAGAAGAAAATAGGATATGGTTTGAATTTGATTTGATTATATGATTTATGGAAAGAAAATCCCTTAAGGATAAGAATCTATAATCCATTGAGGATTCTGATTGAATAGACTTTAATTTGTTCTATATTCATTGATGTGGAGGCACATATGCTAGAGATATGGGCTCGAGTCCACTAGGGATCGGGTATATGAACCTTCTACTAGTGAAGCAGGTTTGGGCTATCCACTGGGGATTGAGATTTGAGTTTGATTTCATAGGTTTGTGTGGGGATGTATCCACCGGAATAAGTTTGGTTGGATTTCTTTGATTTAGACTATATTGGGAAGTTGGTTTAATTTGGCTCCAGGAGGTTGGTTTTGAATTTGATTTATTTGCTTGACATGTTTATATATGATTTGGCTCCACTGGAGAAGGGTATGATTTAACTCCATTGGGAAAATCATGTTAGGTTTAATTTAACTGAAATGTAACTTGTTGGTGTGCGATGGACCCACTAAGAAGGGGCTATCAGCCTTGACCTACCTCAAGTTTATAAATCCAAAGTGATAGTCTACCGACTATGGGGTAGAGCAAGCCAACCTAACGGGTTGCCTTCCTGTGTGCAAAGGTTGTGCTAGGAAGAAGGTGTAGCAGACTTACATCTTCCAAAGTGAGGAACAACTGTTGGGGTGACCTATTGGATGCACAACATATTGAATCAGACCTAGGGTGAATACTGAGTCAATGCCACTAGGGACTTATGTCAACTCAAAAGTAGTCAGGATTAGTTTTATTTTAATTTCATGTGATTTGATATGGTTTAGTTTGGTTTAGTTTGATTTTGAATTGAGGAATATCCATTGGGATGTGAGTCACCAAATTTGATCAATTTAATTTATCAACCATGTCGGTGTGCGATGGACCCACTAAGAAGGGGCTATATCGGACTTGTCCAATATCAAATTTACAAATCCAAAAGAATAGTCTACTAGCCGTGGGGGAGAGCTAGCGAACCTAGGGGTTTGCCTTTTGGTGTGCAATAGCTATGCTAGGAAGGAGCAGCAAACTTCCATCTTCTAAAGCACATAACAACTGCTGGGGTGACTTGTTGGAAGCACAACAAATAGAACCTGGCATAGGGCCCACTACTGAGTGAATGTCACTGGGGACTTATATCAACTCCAAGAGTAGTCAGGCGATTCATATAGGGAGTTTTGCTGAAAGTGGCCTAAAAATAGGATGCCTGCTTGGGAAAATGTATCACTAAGGGTGTCCTCCTAATCCATAAGTGAATATATATTTTGTTTATATGTTTGCATGGACCCTATTGGCGCGAGGACCATAATGAAGCTATGGCCTTAACCTATCTCGCATTTAGACCAAAGAAGAATCTGCCCATCTACATAATGGATTCTCTAACCATAGGGGTGGTTACTAGGAAAGGGGAATTGTCTAATCCGATAGTAACTCGGGGAATGTATAAATGGGTTTACAAAGGATGTGATCCAAATATAGTGCCTATAGGGGAGATGCTGCTAGGGGCATTATCTTGAGCCCTGGAAAAGAAAGCCTATAGCTTTATAGTGGCCAACTCAAGGAGAAAGTGAAGTAGACTTACATCTGCCATGAGTGGTGTATCCTAAGGTGCGAGAACCAACCAACCTAAGGTGTATCCATCAGCATGAGTGGTGTATCCATCAACATAGTGAGAACCAACCAACCTGGTATTGGTGTGCAACGATCAATCTAGAAAGAAAGTGTAGGCTTACAACTTTCCAAGTGTTACTAATCATTAAGATAGTCTATCATCGAAAAGATGCTATTTGACCTACAATAACTAAGGGGAGCTCGAGGAAGGATCGGACCCGACTTGAAGCGAGGGAAGGGGATGCTAGGGACTTATCCTAAACCTCAAATATACTTGACCCAATCATTGCAGGAGGCTAATCTAAGAAGAATGTACTGACTCACATCCTCTTAAATGTAACCAACATGAGGTAGCTTACCCACCACAAAGGCCTACCAAACTAACAAGGCACTCGCAGTGCATTAGCCAAGTAAGGAAGGAAAGCATAGCAGACTTACATCCTCCAAAGCAAGAACACCACTGGCGTGACACACTAGGAGGGTAGCACATCCTCCTAACCTAGAGTAGCTATTGAGTGAGTACCATTGGGGGTGTTATCTCAACTCAGAGTAGTCCGAGATAAAATATATGTGTTTATTTTATATATTTGTGTGTAGTTTGTATTTATGTTGTATCGATGAAGGATAGGACGTCGCTCGGGTTCCTTACACCTACCCTAAACACATCATGGTAGATTCATAAATAAGAATACTTTCAACATAGAAGAGATTGAATTTGAAATGGAATTTTCATTAATGATAATTATTTTGAACATGATTTATAATATTTCTTTAAGTAGAGCATTGATTCAAAACATTGGATGCTCTCTTATGATTAATAAGTGATAAGATCCTCCTTGGTAGACCTTCTCTGCCAAAGGGCCTTCCAAGTGGGTTCAAACTTGCCTCCCATCTTACAAGGAGCAATCGGTCTCCTTAGAACTAAAATAAGCTCCTACTTAAAAAAAAGTTCTAGAACCAACTTGTTGAGCTTGAATCATTTTAGCTCTATACAACTCAAGGTTTTGGCATGCCCGCAGGCATCACTCCTTCAAACATTTGAGCTCTTCTAACCTCAAAGTAGGCCCACAAGGCTTCAACTAACTGCTCATGCCACTATCGCTTATTATTGTTAAGTGTCTTCTTCAATATTTGGATGAGATTTTTATTGAAGGCTTCTTCTAAGATATTTGTTCTCTGGTAGTTGATGGTAAAATATCTCCAATCTATGTTGTGTCTCCAAGAAAAGTTGTTGATCTGTTTGAATGCAACACCATTATCGATATAATTCTTTGAGGCACTTCAAACTTATATATGATATGGTTCTTAAAAATTGGAGCACATGCTTAGTGTGACCTCTCCGAAATAATCACCTTCACCATTTGGAAAAGTATTCAGTACTAAGATGAACCGATGACCCTTGGAAAAGGAGGATCAATCGACCCACTATGTCGTCAACACTTGAATGGCCATGAGGCCAATGTATTTAGAATGTTCGGTGGTTGGTGTAGACCACACTGTATTTGACATTGGTACAAGGTATCCATACAATCTTTGATCATCGATGGATAGTAGTATCCTAGACTCTTGATCTTGGTTTTCATCTTTGGACCAAATTGGTTGGCTCTACATAATACAAAGTGTACCTCAATCATGATCTTACGAGCTTCGCTCTTGTCTAAATAATGTAATAATGTATGATCGAAAGACCGCTAGTACAAGACATCATCCATAAGAGCATAGGAAAGTGCTCTTTGCTTCATCTGCTAGGCTTGGGACTTCTCTTGAGGTAGTTTGTCTTTATTTAAGTAATCCATGAATGGTTTCCTCCAATCTAACTCCTCATCCTTCTTGGCAATGGCAACCTCCCCTTCAAGAGAGTACTTTTTGATGAGTTCAATATCAATAAGGGATAAGACTTATCTATTTTGGACCTTTATTAATATGGACTCATCCTCCAGACATGTCAACTCCTTGCATGCTTGGCTAAAGCATATGCTATGACATTCTCATGAGGAATCTTATAAATGGTAACCTCTGGATTTAAAAAAACTCCATGGTGTACTTGGTAGTGATGGAGCTTGGCTTTATAACCTTATAGGACAACCATTTGGTTGATAACTAGTTAAGAATCCCCAAAGATTTTGATGTTCTGGATGCTTAGAGTAGTGGCTAACTCCATACTGGCAAGCAGAGACTCATATTTAGCTTCATTGTTGGTGTAAGGATTGGACATATGATATGAGATTCTCATCACATCACGGTCTGGAGTTACGAGAACTATTCCTACCCCTGCCATTCCTATAATAGTAGATTCAAGTTCTTCTCCTCTTTTAAAGGAAGTTGCACCAACAAAGTATGTCTCCCAATGGTGAATTCTAGTATCCCATAAGTTCATGATTTGTCATCGAGATCATCACTAGAGAGTTAGCAGAAGTGGGTTCTACTAAGAAATCCAGTGCTTATCCTTTCATCCATGGGGTAAGGTAATAAATTATGAGAGGATCATGGATTATCATGCCAACCATTCGATAGCCATCTCATGAGATACTATAGTGGATTGATCCTAGAGATTAAGTTCACCTTATGAGGAAGCATGTAGCTATAGCTTTTGGGATGCAAAGATTAAAGCTGGCAATGCTTCTCAATGGGTGGATAATTAGTAGGATTAGATGATGGCTAAGGTAGTAGAGTGCATTTTCCTTTCATCATTGGCTTGAGAAAAGCACCAAGAGAGTCATCTAATGTAGTTTAAAGTATCGCCCGGATAGAGTTGCAAGAATTGATGATGTCATCAGGTAATGCTTGATGTCTTCAAAGGCAAGCTCACACTTATCGTCCCAGTTAAACTTGGCATCCTTTTTGACAAGTGTAGAGAATGGCTAACATCTTCCCGATAGGTTGGATATAAAGCATCTTAAATACTCCAACCACCCTTGGAATGATCTGAGTTGAGTTAAACTTTTAGGCTATGGAATTTCTAATATCGCTTTGATCTTCTCCAAATAGATTTCAATTCTTTAGTGTTAGACAACAAACCCAAGGAATTTCCCTAATGCTACTCCGAATGCACACTTCATGGGGTTCATTTTGAGGTTAAATTATCTTAACTATTTGAAAACTTCTCTCAAGTCAAAGAGATGATCTTCCTTTTCTCTACTTTTGACCATAAGATCATCGACATAGCACTCGACTTGATGGTGAATGAATTCATTGAATATTTGAGTAATAGCCTGTTGGTATGTAACACCGACATTTTTAAGGCTGAAAGGCATGACCTTATAGTAATAGATTCAATCGGGGGTTCTAAAAGTAGTGTTTCTTTCATCTTCATGGGCCATATTTATTTGGTTATATTCTGATGATCCATCCTTGAAAGAGAAGATTAAATGAGATGAGCTCCAGGATTGGTAATGGAAATTCGTCTTTTGAACATGCCTTATTTAAATCCCTAAAATTGATGCATATGTGAATTTGGCCATTCTTTTTTTAACTGGGATGACATTGGCTAACTAGGTAGAGTATTTTTCTTTCTGGATAAAGTCAGCATCGATCAGTTTCTTGACTTTATAAATGACCTATTGTTCTATGTCTAATCATATGCAACTAGAAGCTTGCTTGATACGGTTAGATGTAGGTTCTATTGCTAGTTTATGGATCGCTACGTCAGGAGCCAATCCATGCATCTCTTCATAACTCCATGCAAAGTAGTCCTTAAACTCAATCAATAGTCTAACTAAGTCATTAATTTTAATTTCATTCAACAAAGAACTGATGTATGTCGGGCGTGGATCTTCTTCAATTCCTAAGTTGATTTCATTGAGCTCATCGATGGTTGACTTGATCTTATCCTTGAACTCTGGAGGTGCATCTTTAACTTCAAAATCATTTGGATCATCTAAAGTTTCTAAGCACAACTCCTCATATGAGTTAATGTGATTTGAAAAGAACCTATCAGATTCTAAATGATTGGTGATGATTAAGCAGTAATCATCATCATCAGTTGGACCTACTATACTGAATCCTAGTCTCGATCTTGATTGAGAGATTATGTATTTGTTCTTCCATATTCTTTCGAAGTAATCTGGCCGATGCTTTGACTAAGTATGTGGGATTAACCCTTTCTTTGCTAAATTATGAACACAAGGCAAGTACAAATCAAAAGGTAATTCTATTAAATCTTTATATGAATCATCCTCAA
Source organism: Cymbidium sinense (assembly GCA_021442155.1). NCBI lineage: Eukaryota > Viridiplantae > Streptophyta > Magnoliopsida > Asparagales > Orchidaceae > Cymbidium > Cymbidium sinense. The sequence continues at coordinate 93,063,447 of CM038214.1, read as the reverse complement.
GTTCTACATCAATTTCTTGACTTGAGGATGATGCTCCTAGAAAGAACCTCTGAGTCTTCACACCTGTGGATGACTTAGGGGCTTCCTTAACTACCAAACCCTTAGCTTTTTAAGAGGAAAGTTGGTTTAGAGCTAAGGTTCCCAACTAATGCATAACTGTTTCACATATAGACTTGGATACACTTATGCTTTGCTTTGGAGCCTGATCTTCATCATTATCTGGCTCAAGTGTCACCTCCAAGGGAATCTATTGTTAAGAAGAGTTGGCTGGTGTGCTAACCATATAAAACTCATCTTATGAAATAGATTTTAAGTCTTTATGGATAGCAGGTGTACTCCTGGTAGCTGGGACATATCTTCTATTTGGTGGCCAATAAAGAGGTTTTCCACCCCTAGGATGGCCTCTGAACTAGCCTCTTCCTCTGCCTGGTGGAGGTCAGGTCATCCTACCCATATGTTCGAATGAAGTAAGGAACTATGGGTGAAATATATTGTAAGGCTTCACTTCCTCCTCCAAGTCTATTTTCGCTCCCATTTATTTTCTTTATCATTTTCTCTTTTCTTTTCTTTTTTTTTTTTTTTTTTTTTTTTAAACTTTGGCCAAGTTCACGAGAATAGACTTGTTGATTTTGAGGGAGGTAGTAAGTTGCATCCTCATATATGCTAACCTCATGAATTGTAAATGGCTTGAGATCTCCATTGACATAGTAGACATTCCCACCTCTCATGAACTTCATATAATGATGTAGAGAGGATGGAACTATGTTGTTCTCATGTATCCATGGTTCCCAAACAAAGTGTTGAAAGATGTATCTGAGTCTATAATGTGAAACTTGACTTCGGTCTTCCAATCATCTATCTCCAAGGGCAACACTTAAGAGTCTTCTAAACACTAAGACTTCTCTAGTCATAAGACACTTCTAACAATTAGGAAAACACTTAACCTAAGCCTAAAAACTTAGAAGGGTTAACCATAGGATTATGTTATGCCTTAGGATTAGGATAATCCACCTACTCTACAACCAAAATCCAATCCATGTTCACATTCTCAAACCAAACCTCAAGTTCAATTCAAACATCAAATTCAAATCAAATCCAAACTGAAATTTCAAAACCAAATGATTGAAGCCCATGATTAAATCAAAACTTGAAACCCTTCCTCAGCCATATGACCTATCCCATGGACATAGCCAAACCTTAATCCAAATCAATCCAAAATCAATTTATTATCTCATAATCAATTTATATCTTCAATAAGCTTTTTAAATATAAATCAAATATACATTCAAATGATCAAAACTAAATCAAACTAAATCAAATTAAATCAAAACCCCTCCTAAGGCATATGACCTATCCCATGGACTTAGCCAAATCTTAATCCAAATCAAGTCAAACTCAATTGATTTTCTCACAAATCAATCATATTTTCATCATCTTCACAAATTTAAATGAAATATACATTTAAATCATCAAAACTAAATCAAACTAAATCAAAATCCAAACCTAAGCCACATGACCCAACTCGATCGACTTAGCCTTTCATTCCAAATTCAATTGATTTTCATGAATCAATCATACCTTCAATCATATTCACAAATATAAATGAAATCTACAATCATCAAGCCAAACAAAAATCAACCCAAGTCAAACCCAACTTAACCCTTTCGACTTGAAATGTTCAAATGAACCCAAACCCATTTGAACTGAGCCAATTGCAATTGAATTTATATATCAATCCCAAATCCATATATAAACTCAACTAAATAAAATTCAACCCAAAGTCAAGCCAACTAAACCTAATTGGTCCACTTGACCCAAAGTGGCTAATTTGACCTATTTAATCCAAGTTCTAATTCTACCAAAATTGGATTGAACCAAGCCCATCGAACCCCCCATCATGATTGTTGATCACCCTAGGTTAATTTAATTCTCCAAATTGGTCAACCAAGTCAACTTGGTCATTTGACCAAGTCAACCCCATAACCCATATGAACCCAAACTAGCCAAATTTCAACCTAAGCTAAATCCCTTGAAACCAATGATTCATACCAAATCAAAATCAATATTTGAATATGACTTGACCTTCAATTGAGTCAAACCAATCCCAATTATCCTCTGGACCCAAGTTGACCAAAATGGTTCTAGATGACCAAATTGGGTCAAATCAAAATATAAACTAAATTGATTGCAACCAATGGCTCAAGTTCATTCCAAATTGATTGTTGAGCTTGACCAAAGCCATGATTGGACCCTGTTGAACCCAATTGACCTACTTAGCTCAAACTTACCTAAAGGTTCAAGTTGGATTAATTCAAAACCAAATCCAAATTAATTGAAACCAAAGTGTACAATCATCTTTAATTGGTCAACTAAAGCCAGACCAACACCTAATCCAAGCCAATTTAGTCAAATTGGTCAACTTAACCCATTTTACCCAAATGAATTCAAATGACCCAAAATAAACCAAACCAATTGAACCAAAAATCCCAAATGATCATATGAACTTGACCTAACCCTTGGTTTTACCCAACTTAACCAATTAGTCAACTTGACCAACCTAACTCAAAATGACCTAAATGAGTCAAATTGAGCCAAACCTAATCAAATCAACTCCAATTGACTTGAAATTTTGGCTTACCCACTTTTAGTCATTTTAAATCTAGAAAAATCAAATCCAATGTCAAATGATCATTCTACCCTTGGGTCGAGAGCATCAAATGAGACAAATCATCCATGTAAGTGATTATTTCCATTCCTTGGCCACTTGGTACTCTCCTAATGGTGAACATAGGCACCTACATTGCCCAACCTGACCCAAGGGGTGGTTGGGTCGACCATGACCCATGGGAGTTGTAATCACCTCACCTTCCCCATTGGAGCATTTGAAACCCATAGGACACTCATGATTCCTCTTGCAGCCACCTCCACACCTTCAACCAGCCAAGCCAAGTAACTCACTCTCCCTACCACCCACTTCCTCGAGATGGTCGAATGGCCACTAGAAGCCAAACCTGATCCCACCATCCAATCAAGATGAATGGGGCTATACCTCATTCTCACTAAACACACACAAAAATAATTCCTCGAGCCCTAGCTAACCAAGAAGAGGCAGAGCCATTCCCTAAGCTCTAAGCTCATTCCTCGATAATTCCATTCCCATCCATTCTAAATAGACACTCCCATTTTGACCTAATTCCCCATTTCTCCATCAAACTCAAATTAACTTTGCACACACCTTCCCTAGGCCTTTTCATGCAAAAATGAATTATCTCCCAAGTTTCCTGAGCACTAGAGGTGGGACTTCGATCAAATCTGAGCTCCAAATCATTAGTCATGGCCTTCCAAGTGAATATCGAGGGATTGATCCAATTGCTACTCAACAGGGCTTTCTCCACTAGATGAAGCTTCCTCAATCATTCGTGCTTACAGTCTTGACCTCTGATAAGGTATGCTTCCAAAATTGATCCTTAAGCAAAAATGGATTGGACCTTTTTAAAGAAAACCTTCATCTCATGTGATCTTGATTGTTGGATCCTCCGATCGATGTTGTGAAGATGTGGGATCCTTTTGGAGTTGATCCAAGCTCGGGTAAGCTCAAATCAAGAGAGCAATGGTAGACAGACTCCATTCTCCCTCACTTGCATGACGTTAGAACATGCACCGTCCATTTCACGTGATTAGAATGGACGGTCGTGATTAGATCCGGTAGATCGATCTGATTTAATCCTATTAAGCTCTGGGATTAATCATAGCCATCCGATCTTAGATTGGATGGCGATGAGAAAGCGCATCCGTCATCGCCATGTAGGCACTAAGTCGGATAAGTTTTAAGTAGCCAATCCTATGGTGCCATGTAGAAAGCGTGCCATGTGGTGCCAATAGGATTAGGCTTTAATTAATCTTAATTAATCATTTTTAATGGCTAAAACTTCTAAAAATCATAAAAAATCATAGAGAAATAAATAAATGCAAATAAATATTCATTTTAAAAGTATTTTAGAGGAGAATTAATTAAAAATGATCTTAACTAATTTTGAATAGTAATTAAAGTTTAATTATAAAATTAATTAGCTTAATTACTCCATAATTACATGAGCAATTAATCCCAAATTTTGTAGGTTAATTTAATGGCATGACCTTTGCCTCTCATTATTTTCTTGGAATTTATTACTCACTTAATTAAGAAAATTGACTAATTAAACCTTAACTACTCTTTTAAGTTAATTAATGATTAACTAATCCCATGAATAGTAACAAATTGGTTAATTAAGTTTATTAATCATTGTTCAATAGTAAGTGAACTAAGGAATAGGGTTGGGACCCCTTTCCTTAAGTTCATTCACCCTTTTAAAATGAAATTAATTAAGATTTAATTAATTAAATCACTTAATCAAATTGAAATCATAATCACATCGTAATTAATTAAATCATTGGGTAGATCTTTAAGTGTTTAATAACCTAAAGGAATTTAATGAAAATATGGTTAGTCCACATGTGTGGGAAAACCATAAATGTAATTAATTAAGTCCTTTAATCTAAATAACTATTAATCATGATCCAATTACAGTAGGCCCCTTTTATTTCCTAAGATCATTGTAAGTTTATTTTCCATGCATATCATGTTTTCTCATATTTATTTAGTTAATTACTTTAAGGTGACATAGGCAAGGGTAATTAATTCATCTAATTAAGGACTCAACTTAATTAACCCATAAAATCAACTTAATTACATTTCCTTAAATTAAATCAAATCACTAATGTGGGAATGGGTTTAAAACATAAAGTGATGATTTCTCTTCTCCTTTAGATCAAATCAAATCCAAAACATAATTAATAAAGAAGCTTTGGTTTGTTTTATATAATCTTATTTGATTTGATTGTCCTTAAGAACTAGTTTTGTTGAATGAATCACATGCTTATATTTGATTGTCCTCTTCCAATCATGTTAAATTTGGTAAGTCATTTGAATTCATGCATCCATCTTTTCAAAATCAAGTAAAATAAAATGGATTTCCTTTATGTAAGCTTGCATGTTGATTTAATTTAATATATATTATTATCACTATTAAATCCAAATGTATTTTTCAAAATCTTATAAATGAATAATAATATGTGTTATGATGCTAGTTATAAATACATAAGAAATGCATGTGCTTATAGCTTAAGTGTATGAATGTTGAGTTCTCTTTCCTCTATTCAAGTGTTGATTTATATAAGATTGAATGATAATGGGTATATAGTATGGACATCCCGGGAACACGAGGCTTTAGCTTGCCCCAACGAGGCCATTTGATTACCTCACTTCCTCGGTTTAACAATGATACGTACCCATTTGATTTCATTCTTATGTATTTCAAAATTAGAATTTGGATAGAGCTTTAATTCATATATATAAATGATTAAATCAAAAAATATATAATCTTTGCATGGTTTTCTTTCCCTCATTTATGTATACATCCATGTGTGTCCAAGAAAAGCAAGTATATAGTCTAAACATCCTAAGAATATGAGGCTTTAGTTAGCCCCAAGGAGGTCATTTGATTACCTCACTTCCCCGATTTAACAATGACACGTACTTGCCTATATCTTTGTACATGTATATGTATATGTGATTAGTGAATGAAAATTCCATTTTACATTAAAATTGCATGCATTCATAATTGATTAAGTGGTTGAATTAATTAGCCATATTATTTGGAGCTTACTTCCTATGTTCATGTATACGAATTTACTTCCCTGAGAATACGAGGCTTTAGCTAGCTCCAAGGAGGTCATTTGATTACCTCACTTCCCTGGTTTAACAATGGCACATGCCTATTTAATTTCATTCTTATGTCCTTTTTGTTTAGGAATTTGAATAAAGTTTTAAATTAATATGTTTAAATAATTCAATCAAATAAAATATAAATTCTAAACATATATATAAGTGTGCTAAAATATGTTGCATGTATAGATACACTTAAGATTAAATCATGTGCATGTTACATGTCATGGAAAGGAATGATTTAATATATGTCATGTGGTAGTAATTGAATTAAATTAATCTTAAGATGCCTTTCATTTTGAATAGGATTATTTAAAGTGAACCTAAACTTAGGATTAATTAAATCATTTAATAATCCATTCACTAAAGAGAATTAAATCAAATTAATATACTTTAGAAAGTGACTAAAGGTAAGGATGAAAGAGGGCAATCCTCTTTCCTCTTTATAACACTTAGTTGCTAAGTGTAATCAAATGAAACAAAAGAAAACACAAATTAAATTTGTCAAATCAATTAAACTACTTCAAGTGAAATCAACTTTTCATGTTAAATTGAATCCTTCTACACTTAGAAAATACAACACTAATGCCTAATAAGACTTACCACATAAGCCTAAATACACATTAGAATTAAGTCACCACTTCAAGCTCTAAGTTAGGATGGTGTATGATGTGATGTATGTTTTATTTTATGATGTCTTATTTTAGATTAGATGTTAGGATGTATGCTTCGTAGACTGGAAGATAGGCCAATATTAGCCTAATCATGTTTTCAGCAGGAGATTATGCTTAAGGGATGCTTAAAAAGAAATGTGAATGCTCTTTCTGATTGTTGCTTATATCCTTATGCATAATCCAAGTTAGTAGAGGCTTAGTTACCTATGTGTAGGGTGCTAAGTCCAAATTATAAATACAACTTCTTGGGATTATATGTATATTTAGCTAACCTCTATTTTATAGGTGTAGTTATTTTGACTTTTCCCACATAAATGTAATTTTTGCAATAGGAATTAAGATTAGTGCTATGGAGGATTAGGATGACCAGTGGCCAGAAGGCTTTGTCCTAGGGTCAACTAGAACTCTAGATAGCCTATATTTGCCAACATTCACTGTAATGTAAAGAGGAGGTTACGCTCGATCATCTCTAGGAGTAAGTCTTCATTGCAGAATGTAACTCTTAAGATATCCTTCGAGTGGCATGCCTCCTCTTTAGTAGCGGACAGCTGAGCTAAGCATATCTCTAGATCAAGTAAGGCCTTGATTAGAGATTCCCTCATCTTTCTGGATAAGACAAGAGCATCATATGCTTAACATAGGATACTTTCTAAGGTAAGCTAGACATTGTAATCAACTCGCTTGGTCATCCACAAGCATATCCATGGGTGGAGCATCCTATGGAGGGGCTATCTACTCACTAGAACCAATGACTTGTTTACCCTTATCCTAAGGTGCTACCCTAAGAGGTAGAACATTGCCACTATGTAGGTTGACTTCAGTGACTTCTTGGAATGGTGAGGTTGTGGAAAGTTCTACCTTCTCATCGGGCAAACCTACAACTTCTCTTATGGGATCCCCAGAGTCAGTTGACTCCAAGTCAATCTCAAGAGGTGAACCCAATTGATTTAGAGAAGAATAGTCTGACTCTAAATCAGAAAGGAAAGGATCGTAACTACTAGAGCTATTATTTTTATTTAAACTCGGAGAGCTTTCAAAAAAATGAAATCAATAGCATCAGAAGTAGACAATATATAAGTAGAATCAACTTTCTTCATTAATTTCATTTTGGGTGGGGGTACATGATAAAAATCAAGTCAAGTAGTAAGGGATTTAGTGCCCTTAGTAGATACAATGCTCTGGTAGAAGAGGAGCTAGCAAAGAGATGGTAGCTCCATCTGGGAGGGAGTACTGACTCTGATGGTGGCTACACGGACTATTCCGCAAGCATGTTGGGTCGCCACCTCCCCCGAAGTTGTCCTTTGCAACTAGTAAACCTTCCTTGGTGTTGCAACAGCTGGCTCTAAAGTGCGCAATGTGTTATTATGGGTTATCACTGCCATCAAAGATCTTGAAGGTTCGTTGCAGAAAACCTTAAATAAAATAAAAACTAAATAAAAACCTAAACCTAAAAAAATAAACCTAAAAATAAATAATAAATAAAATCTAAACCTTAAACTAAAAAAACCAAAACCTAAAATAAACTAAAAAAACCTAAACCTAAACTAACAAAAAAACCTAAAAATAAACCTAAAATACTAAAGCTAAAGAGATAAAATAAAAACGTAAACAAAAACCTTAAAATAAAAATAAAACCTAAACCACAAAAATAAAATAAAAATAAAATTAAACTAAAAATAAAAATGTACCTAAACCTAAACCTAAACTTAAAATAAGAAACCAAAAATAAAATAAATAAATTTAAAATAAATAAACTAAACTAAACAAAAATAAAAAATGTACCTAAATAAATAAAAAAAATAAAATAAACTAAATTAAATAAAAAATAAACTAAATAAATCTAAAGCTACCAGTTTACTTAATTTTAAAAAAAACCTAAATCCTAAACCCTATACCCTAAATACTAAACCCTAAACTATAAAACTAACCCAAAACTAACAACCCTATACTTACAACCCTAAATCCTAATTCCTAAACCCTAAACCCTAAACTAACCCTAAATCCTAAAACCTAAACCCTAAACCCCAAACCATAAACCTTAAACCCTAAACCCTAACCCTAAACCCTAAAATCTAAACCTTAAACTAGCCCTAAACGTTAAACCCTAAACCCTAAAAATCCTAAACCTTAAACCCCTTAAATCATAAACTTTAAAACTAAACTCTTAAAACTAAAACTAAAACTTAAAACCTAAAATAAAATAAATAAAAATAAACCTAAAATAAAAAATAAAATATAAACTAAAACCTAAACCTAAACCTAAAAATAAAATAAAATAAACTAATAAAAATAAACTAAAATAAAATAAATAAAAACCTAAACTAAACTAAAAAATAAACCTAAGAATAAAAAACCAAAATAAAATGAAAACTATAGGTAAAATAAAAATAAAATAAACCTAAAATAAATTAAAATAAAAACTAAATAAAAATCTAAACGTACAAAAATAAACCTAAAAATAAATAAAAATTAAAACCAAAACCCTAAACTAAAAAAACCCTAAACATAAAATAAATAAATAAAATAAAATAAAATAAACCTAAACCTAAACTACAACAAACTAAACAAAAATAAATAAAACATAAACCTAATCCTTAAATAAACTAAACCTAAACCTAAACCTAAACTAAATAAAATAAAATAAACTAAAAATAAAGCTAAAGCTAAACTAAAAAATAAAACCTAAAAATAAACCTAAAAAAAACCTAAAACCTAAACCTAAAAAAATAAAATAAAAACCTAAACATAAACAAAAAATAAAAAATAAAACATAAATCTGAAAAATAAATAAAGTAAAATAAAACAAAAAATAAACATAAACCTAAACCTAAAAAATAAACTAAAATAAAAAAACCTAAACTAAAATAAATAAACCTAAAATAAATAAACTAAACTAAATAAAATAAAAATTAACCTAAATTAAAATAAAATAAAAAATAAAATAAATAAAATACTAAATAAACTTAAACCTACCTGCTTAATTTAATTTAAAATAAAACCCTATAACTACCTCTAAACCTAAACCTTAAATCCTAAACCATAAACTAACCCTAAACCTAAAACTAAAACCCTAAACCTAAATCTAAACCCTAAACTAAAAACTAACCTTAAACCCTAAAACCCCAAACCCTAAAACTAAACCTAAACTAAAACCTAAACCTAAAAACACTAAACTAAACCTAAACCTAAACCTAACCCAAACTTAAACCCAAACCTAAACCTAAACCCTAAACCCTAAACCTAACCTAAACCTAAACCCTAACCCTAAACCTAAACCCTAAACCCTAACTAAACCTAAAACCAAACCTAAACTCTCTAAACCCTAAAAACCTAAAAACTTAAACCTAACCTAAATAAAACATAAATATAAAATAAATATAAAAAATGTAAACCTAGATAAAGTAAAATAATAAAATAAAATAAAAACCTAAACCTAAAATATAAACTATATTAAAATAAATAAAAATAAACTAAAATAAAATAAACAAAAACCTAAACTAAACTAAAAATAAAATAAACTTAAGAATAAAAAACCTAAATAAAATAAAAACTAAACTTAAAATAAAAATAAAATAATCCTAAAATAAAATCAAATAAAAACTAAATAAAAACCTAAACATAAAAAATAAACAATAAAATAAAACCTAAAAATAAATAGAAAATAAAACCTAACCCTAAACTAAAAAAAAACCTAAACATAAAATAAAAAATAAACAAAATAAAATAAACCTAAACCTAAACTACAATAAACTAAACTAAAATAAAAAATCCTAAACCTTATCTTAAAATAAACTAAACCTAAGCCTAAACCAATACTAAATAAAATAAAATAAACTAAAAATAAAGCTGATGTTAAACAGAAAAATAAAACCTAAAAATAAACCTAAAATAAAAACCTAAAACCTAAACCTAAAAAATAAAATAAAAACTAAACTTAAGCCTAAAAATAAAAAATAAACCTACTCCAAAAAAATAAAATAAAAATAAAACTCAACCAAAAAAATAAACCTAAACCTAAACCTAAACCTAAAAAAATAAACTAAAATAAAACCTAAACTAAAATAAATCAACCTAAAATAAATAAACTAAACTAAATAAAATAAAAATAAACATAAATAAGAATTAAAAAATTAAATAAACTAAAAAAAAAAAAATAAACTAAAGTAAACAAACAAAAAAGAAGAAATGTTGAATATGAATTTGTTCTAAAAAAAAAAAACCTTAAACCTAAACTAAAACATGAACCCTAAAAGCCTAAAGCCTAAACCCAAGCCCTAAACCCAAAATCCTAATAACCCAAAAAACTAAATCATAAATCCTAAACCCTAAATCCTAAAACCCTAAACCCTAAACCTTAAAACCTAAACCCTAAACCCTAAAAAGCTAAAAACCTAAACCTAAACTAAATAAAACCTAAGAATAAAAGAAATAAATAAAATCTAAACAAAAATAAAATAAAAACATGAACTAAAACCTAAACTTAAACCTAAACCTAAAAAGAAATAAAATAAAATAAAAAAAAATTAAACTAAAATAAAATAAATATAAACCTAAAACTAATAAAAAACCTAAATAAAATAAAACTTACTAAAATAAAAAAATAAAATAAACCTAAAATAAATTAAAATAAAACTTAAACATAAATAATATACCAAAAAATAGAACCTAAAAAAAATAAAAATAAAACTTAAAATAAATAAAATAAACCTAAACCTAAACCAAAATGAAAATAAAATAAACTAAAATAAATAAAACCTAAACCTAAACCTTAAAAAAACTAAACCTAAATCCTAAACTAAATAAAAAAATAAACTAAAAATAAAACTAAACCTAAACTAAAAAATAAAACCTAAAATAAACCTCAAATAAAAACCTATAACCTAAACCTAAAAAAATAAAATAAAAACCTAAACCTAAACCTAAAAGTAAAAAATAAATCCTAAACCTAAAAAATAAAATAAAAATAAAACTCAACTAAAAAATAAACCTAAACCTAAACGTAAACTTAAAAAATAAACTAAAATAAAAAACTTAAACTAAAATAAATAAACCTAAAATAAATAAATTAACTAAATAAAAAAATAAACATAAATAAAAATAAAATAAACTAAAATAAATAAAAAATAAATTAAATAAACAAAAGAAGAAATGTTGAATCTGAATTTGTTCTCATAAAAAAACCAAACAAACTAAATTCTAAATTAAAAACCCTAAAACCAAAAAAACCTAAACCCTAAAAACCCTAAACCTAAATGCTAAACCCTAAAAATCCTAAACCCTAAAACCATAAACCCTAAACCCTAAATCATAAAACCTAATCTGTAAACCCTAAATCCTAAACCCTTAAACCCAAACCCTAAACACTAAACCCTAAACCCTAAAAAGCTAAAAAGCTAAACCAAAACTAAATAAAACATAAAATAAATAAATAATAAATCTAAACCAAAATAAAATAAAATAAATAAAATAAAATAAAATAAAATAAAAACATAAACTAAAACCTGAACCTAAACCTAAACATAAACCTAAAAAAGATAATAAAATAAAAATTAAAAATTAAACTAAAATAAAATAAATAAAAACCTAAACTAAACTAAAAAATAAAAAACCTAAATGAAATAAAAGCTAAACCTAAAATAAAAATAAAAAAATTTAAAATAAAATATAATAAAAACTAAATAAAAACCTAACCTAAATAATAAACCTAATAACAAATAAATAAAAAACCTAAACCCTAAACTAAAAAAAAAACCCTAAACCTAAACCTAAAATAACTAAACTGAAACCTAAACCTAAACTAAATAAAATAAAATAAATAAAAAATAAACTTAAACCTAAACTATAAAATAAACTTAAAAAGAAAACCTAAAACTTAATCCTAAAAATATAAAATTAAAATCAAAACTTAAACCTAAAAATAAAAAATAAAATCAAAACCTAAAAAAATAAAATAAAATTAAACTAAGCTAAAAAATAAACCTAAACCTACAAAAACATAATCTAAAATAAATAAACCTAAAATAAATAAACTAAACTAAATGAAAATATAAATAAACCTAATCAAAATAAAAAAAATAAAAAAACTATAACAAAAAATTAACTAAGTAAACATAAACATACTAGTTTTCTTAATTTAAAAAAAATTAAAATAAAAAATAAAGAAATAAACCCTTACCCTAAACCCTAAAACCCTAAACCGTGAACCCTAAACACTAAACCCTAAAACCTACAACCCTAAAACCTAAACCCTCAACCCAAACACTAAACCCTAAACCCTAAACCTATACCTAAACTAAACAAACCTAAAAAATAAAATAAATAAATAAACCTAAACCTAAATAATATAAAATAAAATAAAATAAAACCTAAACTAAAATATAAACCTAAAAAAATAAAAATAAAAATAAAAGATAAATTAAAGAAAACCTAAACTAAACTAAAAAAAATAAAATAGACCTAAAAATAAAAAACCTAATGAAAATAATAACTAAACATAAAATAAAAATAAAATATACCTAAAATATAATAAAATAATAACTAAATAAAAACTTAAACCCAAAAAGAAATAAAAAATAAAACATAAACCCTAAACCTAAAATAAACAAAATACAAGAAACCTAAACCTAAACTAAAATAAACTAAACTAAAATACATAGAACCTAAACTTAAACCTAAAATAAACTAAACTTAAACCTTAAACTAAACAAAATAAATAAACTAAAATAAACATAAATTAAAAAATAACCTAGAAATAAACTTAAAATAAAAACCTAAAAGCTAAACCTAAAAATAAAATAAAACCTAAACTTAAACCTAAAATAAAAAAAAATAAAACCTCAACCTAAAATAAAATAAAAATAAAACTAAACTAAAAAAATAAACATAAACCTAACTTAAACCAAAAAATAAATTAAAATAAAACCTAAACTAAAATAAATAAACCTAAAATAGATAAATAAAATAATGTAAAATAAACCATAATAAACATAAAACTAAAATAAATAAAAAATAAACTAAATAAACCTAAACCTATGGTTTATTTACTTAAAAAAAACCCTAAACCATAAACCCTAAATCCTAAATGCTAAACCCTAAACCCTAAACTAAAACTAATTCTAAACCTACAACCATAAACACTAAACCCTAAAAAAACCCTAAAATTCCAAAACCTAAGCTCTAAACCCTAAAACCCTAAACCCTAAAGAAAACACTAAACCCTAAACTTTAAACCCTAACCCTAACCCTAAACCCTAAACCCTAAAACTAAACACTAAACCCTAAACCTGCACTAAACCCTAAAACCCCAAATCTTAAACTTAAACTAAGTAAAACCTAAATGAAAATAAATTAAAAACCTAAACCTAAATAAAATAAATTAAAAAATAAAATAAAATGTAAACTAAATCCTAAACCTAAAATAAAATAAAATAAAATAAACTAATAAAAAATAAAATAAAATAAATAATAACCTAACCTAAAATAAATAAATAAAATAAACCTAAGAATAAAAAAGCCTAAATAAAATTAAAAAAACATAAAAAAATAAAATAAACCTAAAATAAAATATAATAAAAATTGAATAAAAACTTAAACCTAAAACTAACCCTAAACCTACAACAGTAAACCTACAACCCTAAACCCTAAACCCTAAAAAACCCTAAACCCTAAACCCTAAGCAAAAAAAAACTAACCCTAAACCTAAAACCTAAATCTAAACTATAACCATAAACCCTAAACCCTAAACCCTAAACCTATAACCCTATGTTTAAAAAAAATACCTTGATAAATCAATTATAAATATTAAATCATTCTCTTCCTAAATAGTTGCTTGAAATTATAAGCAATAAACCCTAAACCCTAAACCCTAAAACCCTAAACCTAAAGAAAACAATAAACTAATCCCTAAACCCTAAACCCTAACCCTAAACTTAAACTCTAAAACCTAAACCCTAAAATTTAAACCCTAAACCCTAAACCTTAATCCCTAAAATCTAAAAACATAAACTAAAAATAAAACCTAAAAATAAAATAAATAAATAAACTTAAACTTAAATAAAATAAAATAAAAGTGAAATAAAAATGTAAAAAAACATCAACCCAAACCTAAAATAAAATAAAATAAACTAATAAAAAATAAACTAAAATAAAATAAATAATAACCTAAACTAAACTAAAAAATAAAATAAACCTAAGAACAAAATTTAAATAAAATAAAACAAAATAATAAAATATAATTAAAATAAAATAAAATAATATAAAAATTAAATAAACTAAAAAACTAAAACAACAAACACTAAACTTACAACCTTAAACCATAAACCCTAAAACCATAAACCCTAAACCCTAAACTAAAACCTAACCCTAAACCTAAAACCTAAACCTAAACCCTAATCCCTAAACCTACAATCCTATACTTTAAAAAAAATACATTGATGGTATCAATTATCAATTATATTAAAATCATTCAATACTTCCTGTAAGTGCTTCAAATTATAAACCCTAAACCCTAAATCTAAACCCTAAACCCTAAAAAACCAAAACCATAATGCCTAAACACTAAACCCTAAACCCCAACCCTAATCTTAAACACTAATAAACCCTAAAACCCAAAACCCTAAAAACTTAAAAAATAAACTAAAAATAAAACTCAACTAAAAAATAAACCAAAACCTAAAAAACAAAATAAAATAAAAAACTTAAACTAAAATAAATAAACCTAAAATAACTAAACTAAACTAAGTAAAAATAAAAAATAAACCTAAATAAATAAAATAAAATAAACTAAAATAAATAATAAATAAACTAAATAAACTTAAACATGCCAGTTTACTTAATTTTTTTTAAAAGCCCCTTAAAGCCTTAACCTTAAACCCTAAACCCTGAACCCTAAACCCTAAACCCAAAACCTGAAAACCCTAAACCCTAAAACCCTAAACACTAAACCCTAAAAATAAAACCTAAAAATAAATAAAAAATAAAACTTAAACCCTAAACTACAAAAGAAAACCTAAAATTAAGATAAACAAAATAAAATAAACCTAAACCTAAAATAATTAAAACTAAACTAAAATAAATAAAACCAAAACTAAAAATAAACTAAACCTAAACCCAAACTAAATAAAATTAAATAAACTAAAAAAAACCTAAACTTAAACTAAAAAATAAAACCTAAAAATAAACCTAAAATAAAAACCTAAAACTTAATCCCAAAATAATAAAATAAAAACCTAAACCTAAACCTAAAATTAAAAAAATAAAATAAAAATAAACCTCAACCAAAAAATAAACCTAAACCTAAACTTAAAAAATAAACTAAAATAAAAATCTTAAACTAAAATAAATAAACCTAAAATAAATAAAGTAAATTAAATAAAAAATAAACATAAACAAAAATATAAAATAAAATAAACTAAAATAAATAAAAAATAAACTAAATAAACAAAAGAGGAAATGTTTAATTTGAATTTGTTCCCTATTAAAAAAACCAAAAATCCTAAACTATAAACTAAATCATGATAAACCTAAAACCTAAATCTAAAACCTAACCCTAACCTCAACCTAAACCCTAAAATTAAACTCTAAACCCTAAATACTAAACGCTAAACCCTAAAACCCTAAACCCTAAACCTTAAACCCTAAATAAAACCTAAACCCTAAACCCTAAAACCCAAAATCCTATATAAACCCTAAACCCTAAACCATAAATAGCTAAAACCTAAACCTGAACTAAATAAAACCTAAAAGAAATAAATATAAAATCTAAACAAAATAAAATAAAATAAAATAAAAATAAAACTAAAACCTAAACCTAAAAAGAAAATAAAATAAAAAAATAAAAAACTTAACTAAAATAAAATAAATAAAAACCTAAACTAAACTAAAAAATTTAAAACCTAAATAAAATAAAAACTAAACATAAAATAAAATAAAATAAACCTAAAATAAAATAAAATAAAAACTAAATAAAAACCTAAACCTAAAAATAAAAATAAAATAAGCCTAAACCTAAACTAAAATAAATTAAACTAAAATTAATAAATCTTAAACCTAAACTAAATAAATTAAAATAAACTAAAAATAAACCTAAACTTAAACTAAAAAATATAACCTAAAAGAAAAATTTAAAACCTAAACCTAAAATAATAAAATAAAAATAGAAAATAAACTTAAAAAATAAATATAAAATCAAACATAAAAATAAAATAAAATTAAAAGAAAATTAAAAAATAAACCTAAACCTAAACATAAACCTAAAAAAATAAACTAAAATATAAAATAAACTAAAATAAATAAACTAAAATAAATAAACTAACCTAAAGAAAAATAAAAAAACATAAATCAAAATAAATATAAACCTAAACCTACCAGTTTACTTAATTTAAAAAAAAAAAAAACCTAACCTTAAACCCTAAACCCTAAAACTAACCTTAAATCCTAAACTCTAAACTCTAAACCTACAACCCTAAACCCTAAACCCTAAACACTAAAACCCTAAAACTTTAAACTCTAAATCCTAAACCCTAAACCATAAACCATAAACCCTAAAACCCGAACCATAAACCCTAAACACTAAACCCAAAACCTACAAACTAAACCAAACCTAAACCCTAAACTAAACCCTAAACTTAAATCCAATGCCCTAAATCCTAAAACCTAAATTTAAACTAAATAAGACCTAAAATAAAATAAATAAAAAACACCTAAACCTAAATAAAATATAACAAAAATAAAATGTAATTTAAACCTAAACCTAAACAAAACCAAGACTAAAATAAAATAAAAATAAAACTAAAATAAAATAAAATATATAAAAACCTAAACTAAACTAAAAATAAAATAAACTTAAAAATAAAAAACCTAAATAGAATAAAAACTAAATGAAAAATAAAAATAGAATAAACCTAAAAAAATAAAATAAAAACTAAATAAAAACCTAAACCTAAAAAATAAATTTAAAAAAACCTATACGTTAAACTAAAAAAACCTAAACATAAAATAAACATAATAAAATAAACCTAAACCTAAACTAAAATAAACTAAACTAAAAAAATAGAACCTAAACCTAAACCTAAAATAATCTAAACCTAAACCCTAAAATAAATAAAATAAAATAAAATTAAAATAAACCTAAAGTAAAAAATAATACTTAAAAATAAACCTAAAATAAAAACCTAGAACCTAAACATAAAAAAATAAAATAAAAACCTAAACCTATACTTAAAAATAAAAAAATAAAACCTAAACCTAAAAAATAAAAAAATAAAAATAAAACAAACTAAATAAAAAATAAAAATCTAAACCTAAACCTAAAAAAATAAACTAAAAAAAAGATAAACTAAAATAAATAAACTTACAATAAATAAACTAAACTAAATAAACACAAAAAATAAAATAAACTAAAATAAATAAAAAATAATATAAATAAACCTAAACCTATCGGTTTACTTAATTAAGAGAAACACTAAACCCTAAACCTACAATCCTGAACCCTAAACCCTAAAACTAACCCTAAACCCTAAGAAAACTTAAACCTAAATCCTAAACTCTAAAACCCTAAATCATAAACCCTAAATCAGAAACTAAAATTGATAAACCTAAAGAAACATTAAACCTAAACCTAAACTAAATAAAATAAAATATATTAAAATAAGAAACATAAACTAAAAATAAAACCTAAAAAGAAACTTAAAAGAAAACCTAAAGTATAAACCAAAAAATAAGATAAAGCCTAAACCTAAACCTAAAAAATAAAATTGAATCCTAAAGATAAAAAAATTAAACTAAACTAAACCCAAAATGATAAACCCTAAAACTAACCCTAAACCCTAAACACTAAACCTAAACCTAAACCCCAAACCCTAAACCTCAACCTAACCTAAACCCTAAACTTAAACCCTAAAACCTAAACCCTAAACAAAACCCTAAACCTAAACACTAAACCAAACCTAAACCCAAACCCTAAACCTAAACCCTAAACCCTAAACATAAAAACCTAAACCTAAACTAAATAATACTTAAAAGTAAAATAAATAAAAAAACCTAAACCTAAATAAAATAAATTAAAAACCTAAACTAAAACCTAAACCTAAACCTATACCTAAAAATAAAATAAAATAAAAACTAAAAACTAAACTAAACTAAAAAATAAAATAAACCTAAAAATAAAAAACCTAAGGAAAATAAAACTAAACGTAATCAAATAAAATATACATAAAATAAATTTAAATAAAACTAAAAAATTCAAACCTAAAAAATAAAGATAAAAATAAAACCAAAGATAAATAAAAAATAATACATAAAGCTTAAACTAAAAAAAAAACCTTAACCTAAAATAAACAAAATAAAAGATATCTAAACCTAAAGTAAAATAAACTAAACTAAAATAAATAGAACCTAAACCTTAACCTAGAATAAACTAAACCTAAACCCTAAACTAAATAAAATAAATAAACTAAAAATAAACCTAAACTAAAAAATAAAACTAAAAAATAAACCTAAAAAAAACCTAAAACCTAAACCTAAATAAATAAAATAAAAACCTAAACCTAAACCTAAAAATATAAAATAAAGCCTAAACATAAAAATAAAAATAAAAATAAAACTAAACTAAGAAAAAACATAAGCATACCTAAACCTAAAAAAAAAGCTAAAATAAAAAACCTAAACTAAAAAAAATAAAATAAACTAAATAAAATTTAAAAATAATTCTAAAAAAATTAAATTAAATTAAATTAAATTAAATAAAAATAAACTAAATAAACTAACTTATGGGTTTACTTAATAAAAATACCATAAACCCTAAACCCTAAACCCTAAACCCTCAACCCTAAAAACCCTAAACCCTAAACCCCAAACCCTAAACACTAAACACTAAACCCTAACCCTAAACCCTAAACACTAAAACCCTAAACCCTAAAATGCTAAACCTTAATGCCTAAACCCTAAGTTTAAGTGGAACTTTTCTATCACATAATAGCCGATACATTCCTCCACTTCAACCATCCAACTTGAATTCTACTAATAACATCTCCATCTATTTCACCATCATTTTGAATAATAGAGCCTAAATATCTGAAACACTCACTCTTATTAATGACTTGTTCACCTAATGTAATAACACTACCACTAGAACTTCTACAACTAAAATTACACTCCATATATTCAATTTTATATCTACTTAAACGAAAACCTTTAGACTCTAGAGTTGACCTCCATAATTTAAGTTTTGTTGGACTCCTCTCTTAGTCTTATCAACAAGAAGAATGTCATCAAAAAAAGCATACACCAAGGTACATCTTCTTGTAAATGCCTAGTAAGAACATCCATAACTAAAGTAAAAAAAGATAAGGGCTTAAAGTGATCCTTCATGTAATCCAATTGAATTAGAAAATATTTTGTCAATCTTCCTTGTGTTTGGACAGTACAAAATCTAGTATACATATCCTTAATGGCTTGAATATAACTAATATTAACTCCTTTCGTTTCTAGAACTCTCCAAAGAACATCTCTTGAAACTTTATCATAAGCTTTCTAAATCAATAAATATCATATGTAGATCCTCCTACTTTCTCTATGCTTCTCCATCAAACCCCTTAACAAATATATATCATCCATAGTATCTACCGGCATGAAACCTAACCGACAGAAACATATCACATCGTAACCTATGCTCAATTACTCTCCCATAATTTTAATGTATGGCACATTAACTTAATTCCTCTATAATTGCACACTCTTGTGCATCACCTTTATTCTTAAATATAGGAACCAATAAACTCATTCTCCACTCATCTAGCATCTTTTTAGTCTTTAAATTGACATTAAAAAGATTTGTAAGCCAAGAAATTCCTTGATCTCCTAAACATTTCCACACTTCTATTGGAATATTATCCTGTATCGCTTTTCCATTTCATTTTCTTTAAAGCTTCACTAACTTCAAATTTACTAATAATGACGATAAAATGAAATTCTCTATTTATGTTTAGGGTATTAAGGTTGCTAAAATCAATCGATTTCAGATCCTTCATTGAAAAGTTTATCAAAATACCTCATCCACCTATTTTCAATATCCTTTTCTTAAAAGCATTTTATTACTTTCATCCTTAATACATCTATACTAAGTAAAACCTAAAAATAACATAAATAAAAAAACCTTAACCTAAATAAAATAAAATAAAATAAAAATTAAAATGTAAACTAAAACCTAAACCTAAACCTAAAAAATAAAATAAAATAAATAAATAAAATAAAACTAAAATAAAATAAACTAATAAAATAAAACTAAATGTAAAATAAAAAAAATAAACCTAAAATAAAAACTAAATAAAAACTTAAACCTAAAACTAACATTAAACCTACAACACTAAACCTACAACCCTAAACCCTAAACCGTAAAAAATCCTAAACCCTAAACTAAAACCTGAACCCTAAACCTAAAACCTCAAACCTAAACCCTAAACCTTAAATCCTAAACCCTAAACCCTAAACCCTAAACAATAAACCTTAAACCCTAAACCCTAAACCCTAAACTTTTAACCCTAAACCCTAAAATGCAAAACCCTAAACCATAAACCCTAAACCCTAAACCCTAAAACCTACAACCCTAAACCCTAAATCTGAAACCCTAAACCCTAAACCCTAAACCCTAAACACTAAAAACCTAAAAAGCTAATCCTAAATAAAATAAAAAAAAAAACCAAAACTAAAACCAAAACCTAAACCTAAACCTAAACCTAAAAATATAATAAAATATAAAAAAAACTAAACAAAATAAAATAAAAAACCTAAACTAAACTAAAAAATTAAAATAAACCTAAAAATAAATATCTTAAATAAAATAAAAACTAAACAAAAAATAAAAAGAAAATAAACCTAAAATAAAATTAAGTAAAAACCTAAACTTAAAAAATAAACCTAAAAAATAAATAAAAAATAAAACCTAAACCTTAAACTAAAAAAAATAAGACCTAAACCTAAAGTAAAAAAAATAAAATAAACCTAAACCTAAACTAAAATAAATAAAACCTAAACTTAAACGTAAAATAAACTTAACCTCAACCCTAAACTACATAAAATAAAATAAACCAAACTAAACCTAAATCTAAACTAACAAAAAAAAAACTTAAAAATTAACCTAAAATAAAACCTAAAACCAAAGCCTAAAAAAAGTAGAATTAAATCCTAAACTTAACTAAAAAAATAAGAAATAAAACCTAAACCTAAAAAATAAAATTAAAATATAACTGAACTAAAAAATAAACATAAACTTAAACCTTAACCTAAAAAGTAAACTAAAACAAAAAACTTGAACTAAAATAAATAAACCTAAAATAAACTAAATAAAAATAAAAAATAAACATAAATAGGAATAAAAGATAAAATAAACTAAAATAAATAAAAAAATAAACTAAGAAAACTAAAGAAAAACCTAAACCTACTAGTTTACCTAATTTTAAAAGACCCAAAACTTTAAACTGTAAACTGTAAACCCTATATTCTAAACCCTAAACCCTATGCCCTAAACCCTAAAATTAACCTAAACCATAAACATACAACCCTAAACATACAACCTAAACATAACCTAAACCTTACTCTAAACCTAAACCCTAACCTAAACCCTAAACCTAAATCCTAAACCTAAAACTAAACCTAAACCTCCTAAACCTAAACCTAAACCTAAACTAAAACCCTAAAACTATAAACCTAAAACCAAACTAAAGCATATAACCTAAACTCCTAAACCTAAATTTCTAAAACCCTAAACCCTAAACCTAAACTAAAACTTAACACTAGATAAAACTAAACCCTAAACCCTAAACACTAAATCTTAGAAACCTAAACCCTAAACCCTAAACTAAACCTAAAACCTAAACTAAACCCTAAAGTTTAAATCATAAACTAAACCTAAACCTAAACACTAAACCTAAAGTAAAACATAAAACCTAAAACTTAAACCTAAACTAAAACTATAAACCCTAAAGCTAAACCCTAAACTCAAACCTAAACCCTAAACCGCATTAAAACTAAACCTACACCTTAAACCCTAACCTAAACCTTAAACCTAAAATCATAAACTCTAAAACCTAAACCATATTTTAGTTCATTTACTAGCAATGATTAATAAACTTAATTAATCAATTTATTACTATTCATGGGATAAATTAGTCATTAATTAACTTAAAAAAGAGTAATTAGGGTTCAATTAGTTAATTTTCTTAATTAAATGAGTAATAAATCCCAAGAAAATCATAGGAGGTAGAGGTCATCCCAGTAAATTAACCCACAAAATTTGGGATTAATTTCTCACTTAATCCTAAGTAATCTTAAAGTAAAACCTTAACCTACCTAAACCTAAACTAAACATGAATCCTAAACCTAAAACCTAAACCCTAAACTAAACCCTAAACCTAAACTCCTAAACCTAAAACCTAAAACCCTAAACCTAAAACCTAAACTATAAACCCTAAACCTAAACCCTAAACAAAATCTAAACTATAACATGAACCTACAAACTTAAACTAAACCTAAAACCCTAAACCTAAATCAAACCCCTAACCTAAACCTAAACCTAATAAATTAACTTAAAAAAAATAAAACATCTAAATCCTAAAACCTTAAACTATCCCTAACCCTACCTAAACCCTAAACTAAACCCCAAACCTAAACCTAAACCTAAAGTAACTAAATAAATTTAAAATAAACCTAAACTATAAACCCTAAACCTAACCCTAAACCCTAAACCCTAAACCTAAACCTAAACCTAAACTAGTCTAAAGTAATTAAATAAAATAAAAAATAAACCTAAAGCTAAAACTTAATAAACCTAAACCAAACCTAAACCTAAGAATGGACATAACCTTGATGGGAATATCATCTGCTCAACTTAGAACTAAAGGTGGAGGCAAAGGCGACATTTATTACAGTGGTGGTGGTCGATTTAGAGGTGCTAGTGGATATCAAGGCGGTGGTCAGAGTAGTGGTGGTTATGGAGGTGAGTGGAACGACGAAGGTTACAGTCGTGGTGGTGATGGAGGGAGATATTGGGGTTATGATGGTGGATCCCGCTACTCAAGAGGCTAGGGTGGTTCTGATGGGAACTAGAGAAAAAGGAACTAGACTGAACCGCTAAGGAACTATGTCTTTACAGTAGAGATGGTTCTAGTTATCTAGGGTTTTTTATTTGCTCTATGCATCCTCATTTTTTATCTATGTCATCACTTGTGTCATAGAAAACTTAGTGTGTTACTACTTGGTTAATGAAATCAAAAAGAAGAAATGTTGAATATGAATGTATTCTTTATTAACAAAAACTAAAAACCCTAAACCCTAAACTAAAACTTGAACCCCAAACCTAAAACCTAAATCTTAAATCCTAAATAAAACCCTAAACCCTAAAAAATAAAAAATATAAAAAATAAAAAATTCTAAAAAATTACCCTAAACCATAAACTAATCCTAAACTCTAAACCATAAACCCTAAATCTACAACCCTAAACCCTAAACCCTAAACTCTGAAACCCTAAACCTTAAACCCTAAACCCTAAACCCTAAACCCTAAACACTAAACCCTAAAACCCTAAACCCTAAACCCTTAATCTAAACCCTAAACCCTAAGCCCTAAAACCTACAATGTTAAACACCAAACCATAAACCCTAAACCCTAAAACCTAAAACTTAAAGGCTAAATAAAACCTAAAATAAAATAAAAAAAAACCTAAACAAATAAAATAAAATAAAATATAAACCTAACTAAAACCTAAAACTAAACTTAAACTTAAACCTAAACATAAACCAAAAAATAAAAGAAAATAAAAAATAAAACTAAACTAAAATAAAATAATTAAAACTTAAACTAAACTAAAAAATAAAATAAACCTAATATAAAAATCCTAAATAAAATAAAAACTAAAATAAAATTAAAACCAAAATAAACCTAAAATTAAATAAAATAAAAACTAAATAAAAACCAAAACCTAAAAAAATAAACTTAAAAATAAGTAAAAATAAAATAAATAAAAAATAAAATAAAATAAAAACTAAATAAAATCCTAAACAAAAAAATAAACCTAAAATAAATAAAAAATAAAACCTAAACCTAAAACTAAAAAAAAAACCTAAACTAAAAATAAGCAAAATAAAATAAACTTAAACCTAAACTATAATAAACTGAACTAAAATAAATAAAACCTAAACCTAAACCTAAAATAAATTTATCCTAAACCATAAACTAAATCAAATAAAATAAATTAAAAATAAACCTAAACTTAAACTAAAAAAATAACACCTAAAATAAACCAAAAATTAATGGTTAAAACCTAAACCTAAAAAAATAAAATAAAATCTTAAACCTAAACCTAAAAATAAAAATTAAAACCTAAACCTAAAAAAAATAAAATAAAACTAAACTAAAAAATCAACATAAACCTGAATCTAAACCTAAAAAAATAAACTAAAATAAAAAACAAAAAAAACTAAAACAAATAAACATAAAATAAATTAAATAAAATAAAATAAACATAAATAAAAATAAGAAATAAAAAAATACATAACAAATAAACGAAATAAATTTAAAAAAACCTAAACCTACTTGTTTACCTAATTAAAAAAAACCCCTAAAATTTAAATTGTAAACCCTAAACCCTATATCCTAAACCCAAAAGCCTAAACCCTAAAACTTAAACCCTAAACCCTAAACTAACCCTAAACCCCAAACCCTAAACCATAACCCTAACCCCAAACTTAAAATCCTAAACACTAAACTAACCTTAAACCATAAACCTTAAACCCTAAAAACCCTAAACTTTAAACCCTAAACCCTAAACCCTAAATCCTAAAATAACCATAAACCCTAAGCTAAACCCTAAACCTAAACCCTAAGCCCTAAAAACCCTAAACCCTAAAGCCTAAACACTAAACCCTAAACTTTAAATCTTAAACCCTAAAAGCTAAACCCTAAGCACTAAGCCCTAAACTGTAAACCCAAAAAAAAACTTAAACCTAAATAAAACCTAAAAAAAATGAATAAAAAAATAAACCTTAATAAAATAAAAAAAATAAAATAAATTAAAAACCTAAACTAAAACCTAAACCTAAAATTAAAATAAAATAAAAACCAAAATACACTAAAATAAAATTAAAAAAACTAAACTAAATTGAAAAAATAAAATAAACCTAAGAATAAATACCTTAAATAAAATAAAAAGTCAATGTAAAATAAAAATAAATTAAACATGAAATAAAATAAAATAAAAACTAAATGAAAACCTAAACCTAAAAATAAATAAAAAATAAAACCCAAACTCTAAACTAAAAATAAAAACTTAACCTAAAATAAAAATAAAATAAACAAAATAAACCTAAACCTAAACCTAAAATAAACTAAACTTAAACTTGAACCTAAACTAAATAAAATAAAATAAACTAAAAATAAACCTACACCTAAACCAAAAAATAAAACCTAAAATAAACCTAAAATAAAACCTAAAACCTAAACCTAGAAAAATAAATTAAAACCTAAAGAACCTAAAAAAAATAAAACCTAAACCAAAAAAACCTCAACTAAAAATAAACCTAAAAAACCTAAAAAAAAACTAAAATAAATAAACCACAAATAAATAAACTATACTAAATAAAATAAAATAAAAATTAAAATAAACTAAAACCTAAACCCACCAATTTACTTAATTTAAAAAAAAAAAAAATAAAAAAAATGCTAAACCCTAAACCCTAAACCCTAAAACCCTAAACCCTAAACCCTAAACTAACCCTAAACCATAAACCATAAACCATAAAAACCCTAAACCTTAAACCCTAAACCTTAAACCCTAAAGCCTAAAGCCTAAACTAAAACCCCATTATGAACCTTGACAACAGGAACATCATTGTGAACCACGCTCAGTCTAGATTTGGCTATGGAGGAGAAGGCGGAGGTGGCGGTTATCGTAATGGTGGGGATCTGGTGGTGCTGATGGATATGGAGGTGGTGGTCAAAGCAGTGGTGGTTATGGAGGCGGGAGGAGCAATGAAGATTACAGCCGTGGTGGTGGCGGAGGGAGAGATCTGGGATACGATGGTGGATCCCACTACTCGAGAGGTCAGGTGGTTCTGATGCAAACTCGAGAAATTGAAGAACGACCAATTTGATCTACTTATGGAACTGTATTTATAGAGATGATTCTAGTTATCTAGGGTTTATTATTTGCTCTATGTGTGCTCATTTTTATCTATGTCATCACGTGTCTTAAAAAACTTGGTGTGTTATTTTATTGATGAAATCAAAAGAAGAAATGTTGAATCAATTTGTTCTCTATTAATATAAAACCAAAAACTCTAAACCCTAAACTAAAATCAACCCTAGACCTAAAACTTAAACCATAAACCCTAAACCCTAAACCCTCAACCCTAAAACCCTATACCCTCAACCCTAAAACCTAAACCATAAACCTTAAACCCTAAATGCTAAACCCTAAACCCTAAACCCCAAACCCTAAACCCAAAAAAGCTAAAAAATAAACCTAAACTAAACAATCCTAAAAAAATAAAATAAATAAAACCTAAACAAATAAAATAAAATAAAAAACCTAAACTAAAACCTAAACCTAAACCTAAACCAAAAAAGAAAATAATAAGAAAAGTAAAACTAAACTAAAATATATTACATAAAACCTAAACTAAACTAAAACCTAAAATCCTAAAATAAAACCTAAAACTTAAACCTAAAAAATTAAATAAAATCCTAAACCTAAACATAAAATAAAAATAAATGTAAACCTAAAAGATAAAATAAAAATAAAACTAAACTAAAAAATAAACCTAATCCTAAACCAAGAAAATAAACTAAAATAAAAACCTAAACAAAATAAATAAACCTAAAATAATTAAACTAAACTAAATAAAAAAAATAAACCTAAATAAAAAAGAAAAATAAAATAAAAATAAATAAATAATAAACTAAATAAACCTAAACCTACAAGTTTTTTAATTAAAAAATTCCCAACCCTAAACCCTAAATCCTAAAATTAAACCAAAACCCTAAACCCTTAACCCTAAACCTATAACCCTAAGCTAAACCCTAAACCTTAAAACCATAAACACTAAACCTAAATTAACCCCTAAAACCCTAAAACCCTAAACCCTAAAACCTAAACCTTAAAAAAACCTAAAACCTAAACCTAAGCCCTAAAAAATCTAAAACTTAAACCTAAACTAAATAAAATGTAAAATAAAATAAATCATAAAAAACCTAAACATAAATAAAATAAAATAAAATAAAATAACAACCTAAACTAAACTTTAAGCCTAAAACTAATCCTAAACCTAAATGTAAAAATAAAATATTATAAAATATAAAATAATAAACTAAAATATAATAAACAAAAACCTAAACTAAACTAAAAGTAAAATAAACCTAAAAATAAAAACCTAAATAAATAAAAACTAAAGGTAAAATAAAAATAAAATAAATCCAAAATAAAATAAAATAAATCCAAACCTAAACTAAAATATATAAAACCTAAACCTAAACCAAAAATAAACTAAACATAAACCTTAAACTAAATATAATAAAATAAGCAAAAAATAAACCTAAACTAAAAAATAAAACCTAACAATAAAACTAAAATAAAAACCTAAAACCTAAACCTAAAAAAATAAAATAAAAATCTAAACCTAAACCTAAAAATAAACAATAAAAACTAAACCTAAAAAATAAAATAAAAATAAAACTAAACTAAAAAATAAACATAAAGGTAAACCTAAACTTTTAAAATAAACTAAAATAAAAAAAAAAACATAAACTAAAATAAATAAACTAAATTAAATAATTAGAAAATAAACCTAGTAATAAAAATCTAATAAAATAAAATAAAAAAATAAATTAAAATAAACCACTATTAGTTTACTTTTAAAAAAAAATCCTAAACCCTAAAAAACCTTAAACCCTAACCCCTAAATCCTAAAACATAAACCCTAACCAAAACCCTAAACCATAAACTCTAAACCTTAAACCCTAAAGCCTAAATCCTAAACATTGAACCCTAAACCTTAAACCCTAAACCCTAAACCATAAAGACTAAACCCTAAACTGTAAACCTTAAGCACAAAACCATATAAAATACCTAAACATAAAAAAAAACTTTTAACAAAAACATAAATAAAAAATATAAACCTAATTAAAATAAAAAACAAAATAAAAAAAACCTAAACTAAAACCTAAACCTAAACCTAAATAAAATAAAATAAAAATAAAAAACACTAAAATAAAATAAATAAAACCTAAACTAAACTAAAATTATAATAAACCTAAGAATAAAACCTAAATAAAATAAAACTAAACATAAAATAAAAAATAAAACAAAATCAAAATTAAATATAAACATAAACTTAAAAAATAAATCTAAAACTAATTAAAACATAAAACTGAAACCCTAAACTAAAGTAAAAGCTTAACCTAAAATAAAAATAAAATTTAAAAAGATAAACTTAATCCTAAAACTAAACTAAAATAAATAAAATAGAAAAAAACTAAACATAACCTAAACCTAAACAAAATAAAATATAAGAAACTAAAAATAAACCTAAACCTAAACTAAAAAATAAAACCTAAAAATAAACCTAAAATAAAAACCTAAAACCTTAACCTAAAAAATAAAATAAAAACCTAAAGCTAAACCTAAAAAATAAAAAATAAAACCTAAACTTAAAATAAAACAAAAAATAAAACTAAACTAAAAAATAAACCCAACATTAACCTAAACCTAAAAAAGTAAACTAAAATAAATAAACCTCAAATAAATAAACTAAATAAATAAAATAAAATAAACTAAAATAAATAAAACTTAAACTAAATAAACTAAATAAACCTAAAATTAAGTTTACTAATTTAAATAAAATTAAAAAATAATAATAAAACAAATAAAAAAACCCTAAACCTTAAACACTAAACACTAAACCCTAAACCCTAAACCCTAAACCCTAAAATCTTAAAACCTAAACCCTAAATCCTAAACCCTAATCCCTAAAACACTAAACCTTAAGCCTTAAACTCTAAACCCTAAAACCTACAACCCTAAACCCTAAACCCTAAACCCCAAACAAAAACCTAAAAATAAAATAAATAAGGAAACCACGCTCTCCCTCTCGACCAAGGCGATTTTGAGTTCCCCTGGATCATTCGTAATTGGCTTCATGCTTTCTCGACCGAGCATGCATTTCTTCTCCGATGTGATGTCCTTGGATTAGAGCAATGAGGCTGGTCTCTAATCCCCTGCGCCTCTCTCGATGCGACTGCTGCTCTTTCTATAGGTTTTCTAGATTTGATTGCACTGCAATGCACCTGTTGTTAAATCATTCAAAGATGCTTTATCCGTAAGATCCCTAGCTCAATGCTTGGTTAATCATTTCGACATCTTATCGGATTGCCGGCAAGAAAATGTGTGATTAGATGTTGGGAAACTTGCTAAGCCCTTCGAAGTTCACTTTGGTGGGTAAATTCTCCTTAGATGCCCGACTCTTGATAATATTCACTCTTTCTTTTAGTTTAAAATTATCGGCACTTTCTCTATCTGGGTCGATCGATCCTCCACATTCTTATTCAACTTTCAAATGATTTAGATTATTCATGGGTTTTTTCGTTCTTATTTTGTGCATAATTGTCATATGCTTATTGAAATGGTCGCCTCTTTGATGTCAAAGAGGAATCTCCCATTGTCCCTCTTTGGCTTGCTTTTCCTAACACATACATACATTATGTCACTCATCAAGTTTTGTTTGTCGCGGCCTTTTGGTAGGCCCAAATAGACCAAGCAAGGCCACTAGATCTAGGCCATCCGTCGCCGTCAGATTCTCGAGTTAGACATCACAAAAAAATATCCCAAAGAGGTTTGATTGGCTCAAAAATTTGGATATAGTAAAAAGTTGAAAAAATTTTCCGTCTTTTGCACTCACCGTAAGATTCACCGCACGATCACTAATGCTTTGTGCTTCATCCTAATCTCAAAAAAAATTTACCATGAATATGAATACCATTAATGGAACTGGGAAAACCACTACTCTAGCATATGTGCCTAAAGATACTCAAAAAGAACCTCCTCCCTACACCTCCTATGACCGTAGTGGAAAACACTCGACCTTGGTACTAAAATACCATTGAGGGGTGACGATACCAATAAATTTACTTAACCTCACCCCTGCTTGTAATAATTTTGTTTCCCATGATAGCTCTTTGCTTCATTTAAATCCTACTAAAAATCTGAATGGTAGCCTTATATTGGACACCCAAACAATTTGAATGGGAATCATATAATGGACCAAAACAATGATGACCCTATGGCTTAACATATTGAGAAAGATATTTGTATTACAAATGGTGCCAGAACTTCCCCATCTATTTCCCTTCAGAGTGATAATCAATTGAACCCAATTTCTCACACTCTATCCCATATGGAAGAAGGTGAAATCCCTTCTAAAACATATTGATAGATTCTTCTACTATTCCGAACCCAAAATCAATCCCTTTCTCGATGGAGATAATTTGGATTCGATAGACCCTTTCAAATTGTTAAAACAAAACCCTACAAAGCAAAATTTTCTAATAATAACTTCACTAGAACCACTCGTTCTTCTTCCACCCCACACAAGTAATGTGTCATCATTTCTCTCCTCTCTTTCCTTTCTTTTTTTCTTTTCCCTTTTGGTTGTCCCCTTATGATTAATTTTCTTATTTGGAATATCCGGTTGTGGGTCTCTTCCCGTCCGCAATCGTTAGAGTCTTTGTCGTGTTCATAATATCAAGTTACTTGTTCTTATTGAACCTTTCATTAATTCTTCTAAGATTGCTTTTGTCGCTAGATCCCTTGGTTTTCATAATTTTTCTTCAATCTTAATAATAAAATTTGGTGCTTTTGGCACAACTCCATCACCATTTCCATCATTGATGATCTTGACCAATTGGTTAATGTCAAAATCTCCTTAGGTGACTTATCGCCTTTTGGCTCTTTTATCTATGCTTCTTGTAATAGAGCGGTAGGAACATCCTTTGGAATCACTTACGCACCTTCGCTCTGCTAACCTTCCCGGTTGGTTGGAGGTGATTTCAATACTATCATAGCTAGTTCTAAAGAAGGGGAGGATGTTCTCCTAACCTTCATTCCATGGAGGACTTCTCAAATATGATCCTTGATTGCAATCGATCGACATTGGTTTCACGGGTCTAACTTCATGGCACAACTCTAGACTTTGGCAGATCTTGATAGGACCCTCTTTAATTATCTTTGGATCAATCGGGCCTACTACCATTGTTGAGCATTTGAGAACTTTGTCTAACCATGCTCGCTTTTGATTTCCTTCAAAATCCCCTAACCCGCTCTACTCCCTCTCCTTTCGATTTCAAAATATGTGGACCCAACATAGTGACTTCACCAATGCTCCTCACTAATTGGATGGCTCTATTTTCCTGATAATTATAAGGTATGACTCGCCTTTGGCTTAAGCTCAAAAGACTTAAACAAAATCTCAATTGGTGGAACAAACACATTTTAAAAACCTTTTCACAAATCTTAAAGCTATGGAACAAGAGGTTTGTTCTCTTGAAGAGGTCGCTCAACCATCCCAAAGAAACTTGAGGAGTTGAACATCGCCAAGAATAACTGCTAATTATCAAAACATGGAAGAAACCTATTGGCAAAAAAAGCCGCAAGCAAGCATAGCCGATGGTATGAAACACCGTATTTTCATGCCATTTGTAATAAATGGAGAGCCTTTAAACTCGATTAAGAAAATTAAGAACTCTAATGGTGAATGGATAACTGATAATAATGATATTAAGGATTCTTTCATACATCATTTCCAAACTTTATTAAATTCTAACTTTGGGAACTTTATCAAACACTCATCTTATCCCTTCTATGATTAAGTGAGGATAATCATTTACTCACTATGTGTCCTTCAAGAGGAGATTAGTAATACTCTTAAGAACATGAACCGACTGTTCGGCCCAAGGCTATATCACCCACTTCTTCAGCATTGTTGGCCATTTATTAAAACCAACTTAGTTGATGCTGTTATTGATTTCTTTGATGGCAATCCTATTCCCAAATACTTTTCTAGCACTTCTATTGTCCTTATTTCTAAAACTAACAATCCTGAATCTTGGGGTGATTTTAGACCGATTAGTCTTTGCACCTTTTTTCAAAAACTCATTGCTAAATTAATAAATAATAGACTTAGCCCTTTGCTTCCTAAAATCATCTCCCCAAATCAAACTAGTTTTGTTAAACACAGAGCAATATCGATAATATTCTTCTTGCTCATGGTTCATGACATTGATGTCCCTTCTATAGGAGGCAACATCTTATTCAAATTGGACATTGCTAAAGCCTTTGACAAACTCTCATGGGATTTTCTCTTTCAAATCCTGAATTTGTTTGGTTTTTCTGATAGTTTTATCCAATTATAAAAGGTGTATCAATGTCCGGTTTTGGTTATCTTGAATGGTGAGTCCATAGGTTTCTTTCCTTCTAGCCATGGTTTGAGGCAAGGTGACCCACTATCACCTTCCCTTTTTATCATCATTATTGAATACCTGTCAAGGAGCCTTAACGATCTTTTCTCTAATAATCCTAATATGTCTTTTAAAACTCATGGAGGTTTTCCTATTTCTCATCTTTTCTTTGCAGATGATTTCATTATCTTCTGCAACGGCTCCCTTCAACATGTTAAAACCATTAAGAACCTTCTAAATGATTTTGGTAAAGTTAGTGGCCTTTTTCTTAATGAAGGAAAATGCAGTTTTATTCCTTCAACTAAGATTCCTCCTAATAGACTTAACCAAATATCCAGAATTACTAATTTCAAGCAAAATCAACTCCCTCTTACTTACCTTGGGGCTCTTTTAAAGGCCAAAAAAGATCACACCTTTTTGATGATCTAATTCAGAAAATTTCAAACAAAATTTTGGTTTGGGAATTTCATTTACTCTCCTTCGGTGGTAGGCTTACCTTGATCAAGAGCACTCTAAATTCTATGCCTATATACCTTCTTCAAACCATTGTGCCTACCAACTCTACCATCAATAGAATTGAGCCTCTTAAACAAATTCTTCCGGGAACCAATACCTCCTCTAAAAGAATGCACTAGTCATCTTGGTCTAAAAGTTGTGGTACTCTTGAAGAGGGAGGTCTGGGATGTAAATCCATCAAAGAAGTTATCAATGCCTTCTCCTACAAACTTTGGTGGAATTTTAGGAGCAAAAATAGTCTTTGGGCTAATTTCATGACTTCTAAATATTGCTGTGGTAAACATCCTCTCATTTGTCCCTTTAAATCGGGTGACTCTCCGTGTGGAGAAGACTTTGTTCTCAAATGGGATGCAATCCTTAATTTTTGGGGCATAAACTCGGCAATTCCTTCTTTTGGCAAGACAACGGAGTGGTTGTGGATCCATTGATGACTTACACTCACTGACTCGCTATTAGAGTTAATTCATTCGGCAAAACCACAAGTGGAACACTAGTAAGATTCTTGATTCTATTCCTTCCACTTTCTTAAATATGATTACTAATATTCTTATCACTCTAACAATCATGATCGATTATCTTTAAGCTATCTCATAATGGGGATTTCAACCTTAAAATGTGTGGCTTCACACTAAAGACACTCAGGATTCTTCTATTGTGTTCTCCAAAAATTGGAATAATAATATCCCCTCTTCTTACTCTATTCTAACTTGGCGTATCCTTAAAAACTTTATTTTTGTTGACTCTTTGTTGTGGGGTAAAGGGTTTTACCTACCCTCTAAATGTCAATGTTGTTCCCATATTGAGAATGTTAACCATGTTTCTCTTAATTGGGCTATTGCCTCTAAAATTTGGATTTGGTATGACGATCTATTCAACACTGTCAATTTTAATTGTTCTTTTACTTTATATCAACTTCTTGAAGTTTACTTTGACAATGCAATTAAAGGTCATATTAAAATCATAATCGCCATTACTCTTATTTGGTTCATATGGATGGACCGAAATGAAGCTAAACATCATGGGATTCGTATGAATCACATGAGGATTATTGCTAGAACTAAAAACAAAATTTGTGACTTGTTTAAAGCCAATTTAATTCATCACAAACATTTTAAAGGCTGTAAATCTGTAGCCAATAAACTGGGCCTAAACCTTCCAGACCAGCCTTACTATCGAAATGATATAATGGTTTTGGAAAAAACCTCTTGATCATATTATTAAAATTAATATTGATCTGTCTCTCATAATGGCTCTGTGGAGGCATTTTAGGGGATTCTAAGGGTATAGTCCTATGTGCATTTACTTATCCCCTTATTTCCAGCAATGTCCCTTATACTGAGCTTATGGCAGTCCACAAAGCTCTAGAAATTTGTCTTCAAAATGGCTGGCTCAATATTTGGATAGAGGTGGATGCTCTTCTACTGATTGATCTTTTGACTTCTACCAATATGAGCAACGCTTGTTTGTACTACCTCCTCAAGCAAACTAGGGCTCTTCTCTCTCAACCAATTCTACCATCACTCATGTTCATGGAAGGTAATGCTCGATTACCATGCAAATGGTGCAGATTAGACAAGATCATCTTCTTTGATCAATTTTCATTACCCAAATACTTGCATGGTCCGTTAACTTGGACAATTGGGCTTCCTTACCGTAATCTCCTCTCCTCTTCCCTTTTATGATTGCTTTCCTTGTGTTCTTTATGGATGCTCCTCATAGATATCATTGTTGTCTTATGCTCTTTGCCATGACTTGCTGCCTTTACCCCTTCTCCTTTAGTTGGAAGATTTCTATTTTTGGCATTTACAATATTATGGGGTAGATGTTGAACTATATGCACAACAATCTCTTGAATTGGAACCCAGTTGAGCCTTGTGTTACCTGTTACTGGTTTTATAACTGCAATCCCACTTGGGACTTTAATTTCATTAATACAATTATTTCTAAACTTGAGAGAATTAACCATTGCTGGAGGAAGTTATCTATTTTGATGGGCTTAGATTTTAGTACTAACTTCTTTAACCAATTTTTCTCAGTGACAATATGGCTTGGAGCATTGCTACTACCTATGTTGCTTCTAGGCAATGGATTAGTGTGCATTATGCGTTGCAGTTTTTATTTTGATGATTATAGTAATTCTTTGGCTGATGCATACATTCCTTGGGACTCTTTCCTCCTTAAAGGCCTAATTCATAAATGTTTCAACACTTATGTCGAAAGGATTTTGGTTGTCAAGCTTCAGGACTTCTCAGACATCACCTTGCTTATATAATGCCTAACCTCAAAGATGCTTTCTTGCAAGGGAAGAAATTGTAATACCGGTCTTTTTTTAATGGTTATTTTGGTCGAAATCCTTGTATTGAATGGATTGGGTTTAATTACTTTTTGGGTTTTGGAGGTTTGCTTCCATGGTTGTTTGTTGATTTGTTTGTTGATTTGGTTTTTTAATCCCTTTGGTCTGCCAGCAGATTTTTTCTGCTGCTGCTTCTCCCAGTTTTCCTCCTGCTATTTTTTGCCATCTTGCCTGCTACTGTCTTAGCAAGTTCTGGTTTTGGACCTTATTGTCTTAAAATTCCTACTTGGTAATGATGTCTCTTCTTGGAATCATCTTCTTATTTTATATACAAGTGGCTTACAATGTTGCATTAGTTGCTCTGATGGGAGTGACTGATTGCTGAATTATTTCTCGTGGGTTGTTGCTCATTTCAGGGTGGCTGTGAATCATATTTACAGTCATTGTTTATATTGTAATCCTGCATCTATTGGGTTTGTGCTGTTACCTTCTTGGATTGGAGTGTCATTTTTGTTTGAGAGGTACTATAGTCTGATGTTACCTGTTACTATTTTAAGACTTTGGATGTTTGTGGATTTGGTTTATCTGATTAGTTGTCTCTGGGCTACTGTCTTAACCTACTATAGTATCCCTTTTAGTGCTGCTAGTATTGTGCATCAATCGTTTAATCAACTGCTCTTGATCTTAACCTATGGTTTGTATACTCTCAATGATTGTTATTATGGCAAGCCTGTAGGGTATTTCTTCAAGGATTGTGGGCTGAATTGAGATATTGTTGTTGCTATTATGAATGTTCTTTATGTGGTAGCTTTTCTGATTTTCACTGATCAGATTTGTCTCTGTTGGGGTGCTGACATTATCTTTTATCTCTTAATCTGCTGCTATACTTTAATCTGCTATAATTTCTGTGGTAACTTAGGCTAGGACTTTGCTGATTTACCTTTCACTGGCTGGTTTCTTAATCCTGAATGCATGAGGTTGCTTTGTTTGGCTTGGTTCCAGCAGAAGTTTTATGGCCAATTTGCTGTATCTTCCTATCTTGGATGTTGTCATTTTAACTGTTGCTGTTTCCTGGATTTTAATGTTGAGACTCATTTCAATTCACTTGTTGATTTTTTTATGGCGGGTTCCAATGTTGTATTAGCTGTTTGGCTATTGGGGTTGGCTTTCTAATTGCCCGTGCAATTTATCTTCTATTTTTTCTGATCTGCATCACCTGCTACCTCATTTCTGACTGGTTAGTGCAGTCTTATGAGCAGTTTATTCTGAAAGAATGGTATTATGGCCAGTTTACTCCCTTCCTATCTTGGATGTTGTTGCCTTTTGCTGTCTTGTTCTCTGGATTGATTGTTGATCTGGATTATCTGAATGGGGGCCCTGAATGCTGCTATTGAGCGCTTTAACTTTTTTTCCGGGTTGCTAATTTTAGTTGGCTGCATTTCATTCCCTGTGTTGAGCTATGCTGTCTTCCTTTACTATTATTTTTCTCCAAGACATTAATATGGGGATTGTTTCCTGGGTTGTTTTCTACACTAAAAGATTCATTTACATATCATGTGATTGGGATGGTGTTAATTATAGGCTCATTGACTTATTTAACGTGCTTTGAAGTTGTCTCCTCTGTAACTGTATGGAGGGATTATATGTCAACTAATTTCTTCCCGAATATGGCTATTCATGAGATTCTGCTAAGATGGCTCACTCACATATGTTTATGTATTCTCATGTCAAGATGACTATATTGATGATATTTTTTTTGAATGAGACTCCTTATCCTTCTCTTAGCAATTACCTATATATTTTAGATATGATTTTGCTTAGGTTTGCGGTAATAAAGCTCACAAGAATATCAACAACCGGGTGCTTCCTTCTCACGTGTTTGTTGGCTATGATGGTTGTGATGATCTCACCCCCTATTGGTTCGGTAGCTCATGTGATGTAACCCTTCAAGTTTGGATGCTCATACTTGCATCTACCCCAATGTGATGTGAGCCCGAGCCTTCTCTATCACAATTCCTTACTAACATACTCATATTATGTTATTTTCCTCTAACTTTTGTCTCAGATTACCTTAACGCTCTAATCTCCCTCTTATTATAACTTTGCAAGTGATTCTCTCTCCTTTCGGTCTGCCTCCGACATCATGCATTCCCACATCCTCAAGAGCATTGGCTTTAATCTTACTTTAGCTTATTATGTTAATCATCTTGTATCTTTTGATTGTTTTATGCTTTCTTTTACTCTTGGATGTACTTAGATAGGGATTTACTCCTTAGGCTAATTATAGCTTTGAGCAATACCTGAGTTTACCCCTTTAAGGACCTTGTAACCCTCTTTTTGTGGCAATAAAATACCCCTACATGGGGCTTCCCAAAAAAAAAAAAAAAAAAAAAACCCTAAACCCTAAACCCTAAACCCTAAACCCTAAACCTTAAACCCTAAACACTAAAAACCTAAAACTTAAACCTAAACTAATTAAAATTTTAAAATAAAACAAACAAATGAACTTAAACCTAAATAAAATATAAAATAAAATAAAATAAAAACCTAAACTAAAACCATAACCTAAACCCAAACCTAAACCTTAACCTAAACATAAAAACAAAATAAAAGAAAAAATAAAAACTAAACTAAAATAAAATAAATAAAAGCCTAAACTAAAATAAAAAATAAATTAAATCTAAAAATAGAAAACCTAAATAAAATAAAAACTAAATGTAAAATAAAAATAAAATAAACCAAAAATAAAATAAAATAAAAACTAAACAAAACCTAAACCAAAAAAATAAACCTAAAATAAAACCTAAAATAAATAGAGAATAAAATCTAAAACCTAAACTAAAAAAAAAATAAATAAAATAAATAAAATAAAATAAACCTAAACCTAAACTATAATAAAATAAGCTAAAATAAATAAACCTAAACCTAAACCTAAAATAAACTAAATGTAAGCCTAAACTAAATAAAATAAAATAAACCTAAACCTAAACTAAAAAATAAAACCTAAAATAAACCTAAAATAAAACCTAAAACCTAAACCAAAAAAAATAAATAAATAAAACTTAAACCTAAACCTAAAAATAAAAAAATAATAAAAATAAAACTTAAACCTAAAATTAAAATAATAAAAACTAAACTAAAAAATAAGCATAAACCTAAACCTAAACCTAAAAATAAATTAAATAAAACCTAAACTTAAATAAATAATCCTAAAATAAATAAACTAAACTAAATAAAAATAAAAAATAAAATAAACAAAAATAAATAAAAAATAAACTATATAAACTAAATAAACCTAAACGTATTGATTTACATAATTTAAAAAAAAAACCTCATAAACCCTAAATCCTAAACCCTAAACCCTAAATCCTAAATCCTAAACCCTAAGCCCTAAAACCTAAGCCCTAAACCCTAAACCTTAAACTAACCCTAAACCCTAAATCATATACTGACCCTAAAGCCTAAACACTTCACCATAAACCCTAAACCCTAAACCCTAAACCCTAACCCTAAGCCCTAATCCCTAAAGGCATAAACCCTAAAACCCTAACCCTAAACCTTAAAATCTAAACCCTAAACTCTAAACCCTAAACCCTAAACCCTAACCCTAAACACAAAACCTTAAACCTAAATCTAAAGTAACTAAATAAATTAAAAAATAATCCTAAACCATAAAACCTAATAAATCTAAACTATAAGAATGGGCAGAACCTTGATGTTAGAAACATCACCGTCAACTAGGCTCAATCTAGATCTGGCGGTGGAGGTGAAGGCGGAGGCGGAGGCAGGAGTTATCTCTATGGTGGAGGGGTATCTGGAGGAGATGATGAATATGGAGGTGGTGGTCTGAGCAGTGGTGGTTATGGAGGCAGGAGGAGCAATGAAGATTACAACTGTGGTGGTGGGGGAGGGATAGATCTAGGATACGATGGTGGATCCTACTACTCTAGAGGTTGGGGTGGCTCTGATGGGAACTAGAGAAACTGAAGAATGGCCAATCCGATCTTCTACTTTTGGAACTGTGTCTTTATAAGAGATAATTCTAGCTAGGGTTTTGATTTGCTCTATGTGTGCTCAATTTTTATCTATGTCATCACTTGTGACATAGAAAACTTGGTGTGTTATTTGGCTGATGAAATTGAAAAGAAGAAATGTTGAATTTGATTTTATTCTCTATTAAAAAAAAATAGAAACCCCAAACCCTAAACTAAAACTTGAAAATAATATAAAAAACTAAACCTAAACCTAAAAATAAAATAAAAAATCCTAAACCTAAAAAAATAAAATAAAATTAAACTAAAAAATAAACCTAAACCTAAACCTAGAAAATATATTAAAATAAAAAACCTAAACTAAAATAAATAAACCTTAAATAATTAAATTAAACTAAATAAAAAATAAACCTAAATAAAAATTAAAAATAAAATAAGCTAAAATAAATAAAAATAAACTAAATAAACTTAGACCTACGAGTTTACTTAATTTTAAAAAATAACTTCAAACCCTAAACCCTATACCCTCAACTCTGAACCCTAAACCCTATACCCTCAACTCTGAACCCTAAACCTACAACCCAAAAAAATGCTAAACCATAATCTTCTTTGATCAACTCACCTTACCCAAACACTTGCATGGGCTAGTTAACTTGGACAATTTTGGGTTTCCTTATCTCAGAACTTAATCTAACCTTTTGATGTATATTGTCCATTCTTCTTTTATTTGTATGCCTCTTTATTTTTTGGCTTTCTGTTCCTTTTGGTGTCTTTTATGGATGCTTCACATGGATATTACTTGTTGTCTTGATCTCTATGTCATGATTTGGTGTTTTAATAGCTTCTCCTTCATTTTGGGCTCTCTCTTTTGGTATTACACTAATAAAGGGTTTATTGAGCTATGTGCATACTAATACTGCATTGAATTTTGTTGAGCTATGTGTCAGTTGCTATTGGTTTTATAACACCAATCTTATTTGGGATTTTAATATCAATGCTTCCTTCATTCCTAATCCTAGGGGGCTTAATAATTGCTAGATGGAGATATTTATTTTGATGGGTTTAGCTACTGCCATTAATTTTTGCAACCTGCTGTTTCTCAAAGATATTACTACTTGGAACATCTTAATTATCTATGTTATTTCTATGCATTGTATTAGTGTTCACTATCTTTGGTTTAATATTTATTTTGATGATTCTTGTTAGGTTGTTGGATTTTAAAGAATAATATTTGGTGGCTTTTGACATGTTGCTTGTCTTCCCTATTAGAACTTGGGCTACTGCTGATATTCTCTTTGACTCTAGCTTGGAGCTGACATTTTTCTTTTATTTCTAGGACTTATCTTTTATTTTATTTTTTTCACATGAAGAGGTTTTTTTGGAATTTTTGTTGATATTTATCTTCTTGGCTGTTGTCTATACTGGAATCTGGACCCCATTCAGCATGCTCTCTTTGGAATCCATTTTCTGATTCAGCAGGGTCCCTTTGGTGGGATCTTGTTATGGGGGCTTTCTTTTTTTCTTCCACCTGACATGGTTGTTTTTTTGCAAGTTTTCTTACAGGCTGCTGCTGACCTCCTTACACCTTCTGGCAGACTATTTTTGTGCAGAACTTTGATATTACTTCTTGGTTATCTTTTTATGCTTCTTTTACTTTGCTTGGGTGGAATCTCTGGCATACTGTTGTTTCTTTTTTGCCTTTGTTTATTTTTTGACTAGATGGAGTTTCTTGATTATTTATTTTATTTCTAGATCCTTTTTTGTGCAGGATGTTTCTGAGATTGGGGATTTGGTCAATCTCTTTTACTGCTCTTGTCTGAAGATAATTTGCTTTTTTCTAGCAGTCTTCTCTTTCTCCCTGCAGGAATGGGTTTTCATGTTGGCCTCTCTTTTTAGTTGTTACTATGTTTACCCTCTCATTCTGGGCCCTGCTGCTAAACTATATTTTCTAATCTGGAAAGGTCTTGTTATTCCTTTCAATGCTTGTCATTGGTTTTTTGGGTCCTGCTTCCAAATTATTGTCTTTGTGATTTATGGTTGTTTTTTTATTCTCAATTTTCCAACTATTTGTTTTATTATCAATTTTATTTTGATCACACATGTTGTTCTTTCTGCTTTTCCATAGTCAGAATTTTTCTTTTTTATTATGGGATTCATTTTATGCACTGCTTACTCTTAATGGCTATTCCTATGGTCAACTTGTTGATACCTACTTTCTTAGTTGTTGGCTGATATGGACCCTTGAGGCTCTTGTCAATCTTCTTTACGGATTTGTTTCCCATGCTCAGCAGGATTGGAGTTAATTAATGGATTTTCATTCTGCCTTTGTTGAGGTTGTGGGTACTACTGTTTACTCTAGTGGGAATTACTTGAACTCATTCATTCTCTATTTTATATCATTTTTCTTAAAGTTTGCTTTTCTTAATGGGTGTAAAAACTATCATAATGTCTCCATTGTTCATTTTTGGAATTTTGAGTACCTTGCCTAACAAGTTTTCTTTATTTTTCTTTCTGTCTTTGCTACTAACATTTGGGATGCTGTTGGTCTTCCCTGCTATTGTTTTCCCTCTGTATGCTATGATGGGAACATGCAAATCTTGAAGATCATTCTTCTGTTCTGCTTGAAATTAATCAATGGTTTAACTTATATGCATAATTGGGTTATTGGCCAACCTCCTGGTTATTAATGTCATTATCCTTGGCAGAATTGGATTAATGTGACTAAGCAATCTGCTACTAAAATTTTTGAACTGAATGTCTCTTACTAGATTGGCTTATAGTGGGGAGCTGTTCATTACCTATCCCTCCCTATCTACTTTGCTCATTCCTACTATTTTATGTAACTGTAGAGCGAGTTGGGGTTTTGCTGACTTTCTTGCTCCTTGCACTTAATTACTTTTATCCAAGGTAGGACATCATTGAGCATCAAATGGTTGCTACCTTCCTTATTGTTACTTTGTTGTTTGTGATATCCCATGTCTACTTTAATTTCTCTTTGCAGGAATGGAATTGTATCATTACCTCCATTGTTGGTTTTTGGTCTTTAGAATACCTTGTTCAGTAAGTGCTCTTTGTTTTCTTTTTGTCTTATTTTGCTGCTAATATTTGGGCTGTTGCTGATCTTTCCTGTTGTTATTTCCCCTCTCTTGGCTATGATGAGAACATGCAGATCATGAGTACGCTTCTGCTTACCTACTCTTAATCACTATTTTATCTTTTATTGATAGTTGGGATATTGTTCACCCAGTATTATTTTGTCATTACTTTTGGAATTGTATTCATTTACGCTACTAAGCTACCTGTTAATGTTATTGTTACTGAACTAGTGGCTCTGATTATCTCTTACTGGAATGTTTTGTTGTGGGGAGCTACTCTCTACCTAATTTTTATTATCTGCTACTTTCTTTCCAGCCCATCTGACTTATGTATCTA
Organism: Cymbidium sinense; assembly: GCA_021442155.1. NCBI lineage: Eukaryota > Viridiplantae > Streptophyta > Magnoliopsida > Asparagales > Orchidaceae > Cymbidium > Cymbidium sinense. The sequence continues at coordinate 93,020,279 of CM038214.1, read as the reverse complement.
TGGTCAATTGGGCTGGGGGTTGCTAACTTTCTGGTTTCTTGCAGCTTACTTATTTCACCTGGCTGGCAATGTGGCATTGACTATTTTTTGTTTACTGCTTATGGGATTTGCAGCCAGTCTGAAAACCATTTTAATTCTTGCCTCTCTTATCTTTTTCCTAGCTTTGTTAGACTAATGCAGACCACTGCTAAGATGACTTAACTAATTCATATTCAAACCCTATCATGCTCTATCTGAATGGGTAGACTTATTGTGAGCTTGCTGCCTAATGCTGAGTATGATGAACTTCTTGTATTGGTGCTGGGAATTCATTGACATGGTGTCTTATATCGGGTATTATTTCCAGGATGGGAACCCCATTCTCATTTTGGCTTTTGCTGATTCTCTATTTATCCTGTATTTGATTATATTTGCAGGTACTATGGATATCAAGACTTTTATCAAATGGATGCAATACAGGCTCGTTGGATTTGTATTTTCGAGAGGAATCCAATAGATCTAAAAGCCCCAAATTTTATTAAATATTTTGAGTTTAATTTAAGTTTTAGTGAAAATCAAATTTCATTAATTAAATAAAAAAGACACATCAGATTGATTTGATAATTTTAGAAATTAAATGTGAGCTTAAAATCTACCTATCATACAAATTTCAAGTAAAAAGAATTTCTGGATTAAGAGATATTGCATTCTGAAGTTCAAATAGTTAAAAAAAGTAATGGACTTTATAAAAATCATAGAAAATCATTTAAATCAGTTGAAAATCTAGAAAATTATAACAAATCATAAAAATATCACAAAAATGCAAGTGAATAATTATTTTGAATGTAGTTTAGAGGAGATTCAATTAAAATTGATCCTAATTAATTTTGAACAATAATTAAGGCTTAATTTAAGTTTAATTAAAAACTTAATTAGCTTAATTACTCTCTAATTACCTAAGTAATTAATCCCAAACTTTCTAAGGTTGATTAATGGGATGACCTCTACCTCACAATTATATTTTGGGAATTATTATTTAGTTAATTAGGGAAATTGGTTATCTTAACCTTAATTACTTTCCTAATTAATTAGGAAATTAATTAATATTCTTAATGGTAAGAAAATCATTAATTAAGCTTGCTAATCATTGTGAAATAGTGAATGGGCATGGGGAATGAGATTGGGACTTCTTTCCCAATCTTTTCTCTAAGTCCATTTCACTTGAATGGAAATTAATTATTTTGGGATTAATTGATGGTTTAATTCTTTAACTAAATTGCCTAATTAATCTATTTGAAACTATAATCACATGGAATCTTAATTAATCAATTCATGGGTAGATATTTAGGTGTTCAATAATCTAAAGACATTTAAGGAAATTATGGTTAACCCACATGTGTGGGAAAACCATGAAAGTACTTAATTAGGTTGCTTAACTAAATTAATCACTAATTGTGAGCCAATTGCATTAGGCTTCTTTCATTTCTTAGGTTCATTACTGATTTAATTTCCAATGTATGTATATATTATGTTGGTTCATAATTACTTGGTTAATTAAATTAAGGCAACATAGGTAAGGGTTAATTATTGGATTTAATGCAAAGTATTACCTAATCAGCCCATAAAATCAACTTAATTAATTTTCATTAAACAAAATTAAATCACAAACGTGGGAATAGGATATGATCAGAAAAACTTTCCCGTTTCTTCAAAAAATCAAATATGAAATTGAAAGTAATAATTAAAAATCCTTGGTTTTCTTTAAATGCTTTTATTTTATTTGATTGTCCTTAGAAATTAATTTATTTAAATGAAATCACATGTTTATACTTATTCATTCTTTTCCAATAATGTTAAATGTTGTATGTCATTTGAAATCATACATCATCTTTTCAAAATTAATTAAACCAAATAGTTTTCCTTTATGTTAAGCTTGCATGTGTTGATTTAATTTATAATATGTGTGGTTATTATCACTATTAAATCCAAACATATTCTCCAAAGCTTATAAATGAATGGTTACATATGATATGAATGATAGTTATAAATACATAAGAGATGTATGTGATCATAACTTAAATGTATGAAGTGATGCTCCTTTCCTTTTATTCATGTATTGAGCTATGTAAGTGAGAATGTTAGTCGGTATATAGTCTGGACATCCAGAATGAGACTTTAGTTAGCCCCAATGAGGTCATTTGATTACCTCACTTCCACTGGTTTAATACTCCATTTGAATACATTGTTATGTATTTCAATACTAGAATTTGGATGAGGCTTTAATTCATATACATGAATGATTCAGTCAAATTAAATACCATTTTCTTGCATGATTTTTTTTCTCCAAATTATGATTAAATGTGTATGTATTTAAGAAAAGTGGTATATATTCTAGACATCCTAGGAATATGAGGCTTTAGCTAGCCCTAAAAAGGTCATTTGATTACCTCACTTCCCTAGTTTAATAAAGGCATGTACTTGCTTGTATTTTATACATACATGTGTCTATTTAATTAGAAAATGCTAATCCTTCATTTTTATTAAAAATTCTTGGATTTGCAATTGTTCAAGTGATTGAACTAATTGATCATGTGATTTGGAGTTCTCTTTCTTATGTTCATGCATGTAAATTTACATATGATTTGGATGTGATGGTATATAATCTAGATATCTCGAAAATATGAGGCTTTAGCTAGCCCCAAGGAGGTCATTTTATTACCTCACTTCCTTGGTTAACAATGACACATACCTATTTAATTTCATCCCTATGTGTTTTTGCATAATAATTTAGATTGACCCTTAAATTAATATGATAAAATAATTCAGTCAGAGGAGAAATATAAAGCTTCAAATGTACATACTCACATCCATCATTTAAGTGTGCTAAACATATTGTATGTGTAGGTATACCTAAGACTTAATCATCTGCATGTTATATGTGATGGAAAGGAATGATTTAGCATGTGTCATGTGATAGTATTTCAATTAGATTAATCTTAAGCAGCATTTCAAATTGAATAAAATTATTTAAAGAGAACTTAAACTTAGGATTGATCTAAAATGAGTAATAATCCATTGACTAATGAGAACAAAATAAAATTAATATGTTTTAGAAAGTGAGTTAAGGTAGGGATGAAAGAGGGCAACCTCTGTTCTTCTCTTTACAACACTTAGTTGCTAAGTGTTGGTCATATGAAACAAAAGAAAACATAAATTAAAACTTGCAAATCAACTAAAGCACTTGAAGTGAAACCACCCTTTAAGTTGAATCATTCTACACTTAGAAAATCTTAACTCTAAAGCCTAGTTGGGACATACCACACAAGTCTTAATACACACACATAGATTAAGTCACCACTTCTAGCCTTATGTTAGGATGGTTCATGGTGTGATGTATGTTTTGTTTTGTGATGTATTATTTTAGACTAGATGTTTGGGTGTATATTTCATAGACTGGATGGTAGGCCATGATTAGTCTAATCATGTTTTCTATAGTGGATTATTTTTAAGGGGTCACTTAAAAATAAATATAAATGCTCTCTTTGTAGGTTGTTTAAGCCCCTAAGCATAATCTAAGTTAGGACAAGTGGGCTGAGGTACCCATGTGCAGGTTGCTAAGTCCAAATTATAAATATAACTACTTGGGTTGTATGTGTGTTTAGCTAACACTTGTCTTGCAGGTGTAGTTAGATTTACTTTTTCTATTTTTAATGACATTTTGCATTAGGAATTTGGATTACTACTATGGGAGGATAAGGATGAGCATTGGCTAGAAGGCTTTTTCTTTGGAGGCCATGCGATGCCTTTGAACTGGAGAAAACCAAAACAAAGAAGGAGAAAGATACATATAGACATAAAGACTTGAAGACCCTCCCCTAGCATTTATCATTTATAAATTGCAAATTATTCTTTTATGTACTGGTTGTTTAAGGGTAGGGCTCACCTACCCATTTTTTATTTTGGGTTGTATGACGGCACCCGACCACACTGCCTGTTATTCTTTAAAAAGTATTTGATGTTGTGTTTAAAGTGCACAATTAGGATGACATGCTTTTTTTAGTTTCTTTATATGTTTGATGTTTGAATGTGTGGCATGGAATGCAATTTGGTTCTTAGAAAAAAAAATTAACGTTTCTACCCAACTACAACTCACAACTAAAGTTTTAAATAATTCATAATCTTACATAAAGCCTAGGATATAAATCAAGATAATTAAAAGATTTAACAACCCCTTAGCTAAATGTTGAATGGCCAACAACATGCACATCATATTTTTTCACTCTTGAAAATAAGGGATTACCATCCTTTCTTGATTGGGGAATGCTTGATCTGTGAGAGCATCCCTTGTGTTGGAAAACACCCCTATCATGCTGATTTAGCGAACAACCTTATTTCATCATGCATATAGGCATCAAAATCCCGAAGCCTTTATCAAAATAAAGTATCAAAATAAATAAAATTTGAAATTATTTTGCACTAGACTAAGTCATATGCTCATACCACTCATGCTCTAGTCTCGTAGGAGTGGGTTTAAGGACATTAGTTTCTTTTTAATTAAATAATAGCCTAACTAATCTTGCAAATAATATGACCAGACTTCATGGATTTAAAGTGTAGGAGGTGTTAGTTGTCTACCACTCCAAGTGGTTGTAAGTCCAGCAGTCAGGTGGTTTATCCTCTCTTATGGAGTTAAACCATATACCCATTTTCACTTAGATTTAGTTCACTCTTTGGCTTATGCTAAAGCTCCCTAGATTTAAGATTTGAGATGGCTATTTCTTTAGGGATACAAGCATAAATCCTTACCTCTTAGGCATCTCCACAATCTTGTGTTTTTGGATTACAAGTCCTAGCTTTCTAATGAAATATCAACTTTAACACAATTGATCTTCTCTTGAATTTCAAAATTATAAAGCCTAATTATAGGATAGGTTAAAATATTCTCCAGGTTTCCTAGTATCAAGAACACTCCCTACTTATTTCCTTTAGCTTCGATTATAAGTCTTCTCCTAAAGTTTTCCCACTTAATTTTCTAATGCAACTAATCTTTTGAAAGTCTAGCCTTGACATCTTTGGAGACTTTAATTGCTCTCTTAATCGAGAGTATTCTTAAGGGATTCACATCCCTTAGGATGTAATTAACTATGGAGGCTTGCATCCATAGGGAACTTAATGAACCCGGCTTAATATAAATCTTACTTTACTTTTCCATGTAAAGTAAGGGAAAGATCTTTGGTACATTCAAAGACCCATCATGCCTTAAGAGTCCTTATTAGGTGATTAGGTCCATTATAAGGCGATGATTTCTATCTTTCAAGATAGTCCATCTTTCTTTAATGTCATACCTGATCATTTCAATAAGTACCCTTTAAGATCTGCGTGGTGTCCCACATCCCAAAAATAAATACCATAGATTTTTCTGGCGACTCCGTAGCGGGTTCCTCTCTCCATCTCTAGTAGCAATTATTGTCTCCAAACATTGATAGTGTACTTGTATTTTATATGGGTCCAAGACTATCTTTCTTTCTATTAACACTTAGCTTATTTCAACCTTAGGTTGAGCTAGCTAACATCTTTGAGGTTTTAAGACCTCACTCTATTTAGGTCTTAAAACCCCTATTGGGCCCCCTAATAGGTATAAAAAATTTGAATTAACTAAAGGAGATGACTAAAAATTTAAAACCTCTTTACCATTCTCTTGGTGAGGCAAGGTTCATCTCATACTTAAGAAAATAAACTATTTGTAAAAATTATATATACTTTCAAAAAGCATTTCTCAAATTAAAATTCACATGACAAATTATTTGCATTTAAAGATAACTAAACCTCATGCAACAATATCCATGATTGATGCATGGAGGTTCTTTTCAAAATTTAAAATCAAATAATTTTAAAATCATTTTTCCAAAAGTACAAATATCAAAATAGTAATCTCCATTCAACACACCTAAGCTTGTTGAATGTATATTTTATTTTCAAACAAGATTGTGACAAGAAGATGAAATTTTATTTACCACATCCTACATGTGATAAGTTGAAATTTTGCTTTTCAAAAGCAACATCACACACAAATATCTCATCTTTGAAAATCAAAAAGAAAAATATAATTGATTTCCATTTAACATACCTTAATTTGTTAAAAGAAAGTCCCCTTTTTTAAAATCTCTAAAAACTAAAACACATTTGAATTTAATTTGACATAACCAAATTTGTCAAATGAGAATTTCCTTTTTCAAAATCAAAGTAAAATTGGACCTTACTTAACATACCCACATTTGCTAAGTAGAGTTCTCTTTTTAAAATCACAAATAAATCAAACACACGTGAACTCCATTTGACATACCCAAATTTGTCAAATGAGAGTCCCAAATTTTCAAAATTGAAATAAAATTGAACTTTATTTAACATACCACATTTGTTAGAAAGAAGTTCTCCTCTTTCAAAACAAAACAAAACAAACTCATCAAACACACTTGAGCCTTACTTAACATACCAAATTTGTTAAGTAAGAGTCTCATTTTTCAAAATCAAATCAAAATACATCAAACACATTGGCTTCACTTTGCATACCTAAATTTGCTAAGTAATGATACCATTTTCAAATCTAATTCAACAAAATCAAACACGTGACACACATCATCGTAAACAACAAAAATACTTTCAAAAATTATTTTCAGATAGACACTTGAATCTCATTTAGCATACACAAATTTGCTAAGTGAAGATTTAAAAAAAAATCAAAATAAAGTCAATTGACCTTCCATTTAACATACCCAAATTTGTTAAATGAGGGTCCCAAAAATAAAATCAAATTCAAATGTGAGCCATTGGAATCATCAATTAAGAGCCTCTCCAAAATATTTGAACCCCATTCAACATACCTAAATTTGTTGAATGTGGGTTCTAAATTTAAATCAAATTCAAAGTCTCTCCTCCAAAAAAGAAATTCAAAATCTCGCCAATATTGGAACCCCATTTAGCATATCTGAATTTATTAAATGAGGCTTGCAATTGAACAATCAAATCAAGTTAACAATTCAAATCAACAACATTCAAGCAAAGGTTTGATATGGTTCTCTTTCCAGCAATGCATAAATTCTAGCCCTTACAACCATCAATAGAAATGAGGTGGCAAGCAAGAAGCCACTTCTTGAGTTTGACCTACATTCTAATTCTGAGGTTCCCTAACTAAAGGAGAAAGACCATAAAAGTTCCTTCAAGAGTCAAGAATAAGATCAATAAAGATTTTTGAGTATGTCTTCTTCATTCTAGATAAGTATGACTCAAATGTTTTGAATCCTAATTCCCAAAAGAAGACAACTATCAAAATGATAATCACAATAATGATTGTAATCCATAAAATAGCAGTACTGATGGACTTGATGTCTTTAAGGATTCCAATTCGGGTAGAGATACCCCCATCTTAAACTTTTGTGGTGTCACTATCGATAAAGAGTTAGAATCATCAAATGTAATAGAAAAAAATTTTGGCATCATAAAGAGTCGGTAGACATCAATTCTACCTCTTTTTCAGAAGATATCATAGAAGCCAATTATTGTAGTGGCAGGGTCCAACCACTTTGATCAACACCATAGAAAGAAGCAAACCAGTCATTGGAAATAATCAAATTCTAAATCCTTCTTTAGATACACCTCACAATCCAAAATAAGGGCATCAAACTATTCTGAAGGTTAATCTTAAGGTCCTAAACCATCTTGGAAGGTTGCCCGCTAAGCTAAAATAATGAGTGCACCCTCACCTTCTCTAAGGAGATAGAGGAGTTTTTGATTGGAACTTAACTTGATTCTTTATTGCACAGTTAGTGGCAACCTCCTCAAGTCATACTCAATATAAACTATCCTATGGAAAGGAAAGACAAGCAATCCCTTCCAGAGAACCCAATATAAATAAAGAGTCAAAAAAAAGAGAGAAAGAAAAAAATGAAAGAAAAAGAAAAAAGAAAGAAAACAAAAAATGAAAGAAAAAAAGTGAAGAAGAGAAAAAAAGAAGAAAAGAGAAGAAGTAAAGCACCAATAATACACATTGATTTAGAATCTAAAGGATAAATCATGTATGCAGTTAATAAATTCAAAGAAAAGGAGAGAAAAAAAATATCTGAAATAAATTTTAGTCTACTTTTGACATTTCTTTAGAGTAGATAACAGTAAAATAAAAAGTTCTAAAAGCATAATTTATGATTGATATGATTAGAAACTTAGTGGTTATGATAGCACATTGGCTCTAATTTTACTATCTAGGATTGGAAGGATTGGAAGTTAAGAGTTGCTCCTAACCTCTAACTATATATATATATATATATATATATATATATATATATATATATATATATATATATATATATATATATATATATATATTATGAGATATCAAATTTGCACTTCATCTATTTCTTCAAGATTGAAAGAGGATTCAACAGTTGTAGATAAACCTTCAAATAAAGTAATAAAATCATGTTTTTCCTAGTCTACCTACTTTGCTTAAAGAATTTTGAAGACTTTTAAGTACATGATACACTCCCTGAAGTTGAGAAGAAAATTATATCATCAACCATTGAGTTTTAGGAGATTAACCTGAGAACATAAAGGTAGTCCACCCAGCCTACCAAAATCCATATATGATAAGTTAGAAAGAAAATGCCAATGACTTGGTTAGGTTACTTTTGTAGTTTAAGGACTGCTTTACCTAAGACCATAATGAAGTGCCCAATTCATCTTTAAAGGTAGTAGCCTACAAAATCAAAATTGAACCTATTGCTATTCCTACTTTGTAAACTTTTTATGCAAACATTTGCACCAAGAAGAAGATCAAAGGTTGAATTCAACCTTATTGAAGAAGAAAGATGCTATCATGATTACCCAACATTATGCCTAGTCAAAAGGAAGGACATTCAAATCTGCACATACATTGATTCTAAAGATTTCCGTTAGGCATTTCTTGAAGATGAATCCACATAACCTATTTCAAATTTGACAGAAAACATAGCCTCTTTACATGCAGTCTCCTCATTCAAGGATGGGTCAAATGATGCTAGAGGATAATAGGTCATTTACACTTATAATTTCCATTAGAATTTACTGCCATAAGGTCATGCCTTTCTCTAGTCACCAGGGTTAAGGAGAAAGGAAGACCATCTTTATGATCTGAGTAGTTGTCTTTGATTGGTTATGACTGACTTCAAGTTGAATCTTCTAAAGTATACATTTAGGATGACTTTAGGGGAGTTTCTAAGGCTTGTAGTAAAGTATCATGGGATCACAAGGATTGATCTAAAAGAGATTAAAGTAATAGTAGAGATGCATCCTCCAAGATTCTACTTTACAGAAGAGAGACTTCAATTAACGTTGAATATAGATGGTTTAAACTCTTTTAAAGTTAGTCTATCTCAAAACTTTTCAAATCATGATTCTACTTTCGATCGTTTAAAGGCCTACCTTTATGCTTCGAGGGATGGAAAGTAGTTTAAACCACTATAATTAGGGAGCGCCCAATGGTTCCGCTAAACGAGCTCTATTTAAAGAAATAATATCCTTAAAAAAATGTTTGAAAATAATTATTATCAATAAAAATCCTATCTTTACATTCATCAAATCTATTCTTCATTGGAAGCATTATTTGCTTATTTGTGAATTTGCCATGATGTGTTTAGGATAGGTGTAAGAGAACCCAAGTGGCATCCTATCCTTTATCAACACAAACACAAACTACACACAATTCTTTGGTGCTATTAGGATAGGTGTAAGAAAACCCAAGAGGCATCCTAGTTTGAGTAGTACAACTAAGTTAAGTGTAAGAGAACCCGAGTGAAATCTTTTCTTGGTGGAGTTACATTGCCCTTATGGCAGCATTTCATCCACTCTTCGATGTGTTTAGGGGAGGTGCAATGAACCGAAGTGGCATCCTATCCTTCATCAACCCAACACAAACATAAACTACACACAAACACATGAATAATTACACACATTTTATCTCAGGCTACTTTGATGTGGGATAACACCCCCTGCGGGCCTCACTCATTAGCTGCTCTAGGCCAGGCTGACATGTTACCCTACTAATGCATCACCCCATTGGTCCCTTATTCAGGAGGATGTAAATATGCTACACTTTTATTTCTATACTGCACACCAACAAGTGCTTTGTTAGCATGGTAGGCCTTACTGCATGGTCGGTAAGCTACCCTTATGTTGGCTCTATTTAAGAGGATGTAAATCTACTATGCCTTCTTCTTAAACTAGCCATCATGAACTGACTTTGTTGAGTATATCTAACAAACACACATACACATCTTTTGTCTTGGACTACTTTGATGTGGGATAAAACTCCCTATGGAACTCACTCATTAAATGCTCTAGGTTAGGCTAACGTACTACCCCGCTAGTGCGTCACCTTAGTGGTCCATTGTTTAGGAGGATGTAAGTCTGCTACGCTTTCCTTCCTGACTTGACCATTGCACACAAACTAGTGCTAAGTTAGCATGGTAAGCCTTATGGCATGGCCGATAAGGTACCTTTATGTTGTCTTCCTTCAAGAGGATATAAGTCTACTATATGCTTTCTTCTTGGACTAGCCATCGTGAACTGACTTGGTCGAGTAGAGGATTAGGGTAAGTCCGCCAGCGGCACTTTTCCTCCTAACTACTTCAAGTTTGGCTCCAATCCTTCTTTATGACTCCCTACTTAATAGTCTACCTTAGGTCAAGTTTGAGTTATTATGCCATCAATGGGTCACCCCAGCGGTTGTTCCTCTCTTTGAAAAATGTAAGTATGCTATACTTTCTTCTTAAGCACTGTTGCTGCACACCGATGGGCGGCCTTAGGTCGGATATCACCTGTCGAGCCGAAGATAGACTATTCCTATAATCAGATCCACTTTAGGGAGATATAAGTCTACATGCCTTCTTCTTAGACTAATTTCCTCACACCGATGACCACCTTAGGTTGATTGGTGTTCGCTATGCTGACAGCGACCCACTCGTTGGATACACTACTCATGGTAGATGTAAGTTTGCTATGCTTTGTCCTTAAGTTGTCCACCGTACACCTATAGGCTTTCAAATTTACAGGGTTCGGGATAATTCACCTAGTGGAAACTCCCATGTGGGCACATTATTTGGATCACATCCTTCACAACCTCATTTAAACACTACCCGAGTTACTACTGGATTGGACAGTCCCCCTTCCTAGTAACCACCCCTGTGGTTGGAGATTTTGTTCTATGGATGCATAGATTATCGCTTGGTCCAGTAAATCTGAGATAGGTCTATGCCGACATAGCCCCTTCTCAGTGTGGTCCCTCACACAATAATAGGGTCCATAATAAGAAACAAATAATATATATATTTTTTTCTTGTGGATTTGGAATTAATGCTCCCAGCGGCACCTTTTCCAAGTAGGCATCCTATCTTTAGAGCAGTGTCAGTAAAACTCCCTATAGGAATCACCTGGCTACTCATGAGTTGAGATAAGTCCCCCACGACACTCTCTCAATAGTCACCCTTAGGTCAGGTTCAATATGTTCTGCCACCAACAGGTTATCCTAGCGATCATCCTAGATTTGGAAGATGTAAGTCTGCAACTCATTCTTTCTAGCATGACCATTGCACACCAATGGGTAACCCTAAGTCGGGTTTGATTTATTGCTCATCCAACAGGTTACCCTAGCGGTTATTCCTTGCTTTGGAGATGTAAGTCTGCCACGCTTTTCCCAGTTTAGTCTTTGCACACTGAAAGCCACCCCTTATGTTGGATAGTCTTGCCCTTTGGCCGGTAGACTATCCCTTTGGATCGGTAAATTTAAGATAGGCAAAGGATGACATAGCCCCTTTTCAATGTGATCCATCGCACACCAACAAGATCCATCAAATGAAAGTAAAACAAATGAAAATGAACCAAATCAAATTAAAATAAATCAATGAAATTAATAAAATTAATTTTCACTACTTTTGAGTTGACATAAGTCCCCTAGCAGTATTCACTCAGTATTCTACCCTAGGTCGGTTTGATTTGTTGTGGATCCAATAGATCACCCTAGAGGTTGCTTTAGAAGATGTAAGTCTACTATTCTTTCTTCCTAAGTACAGTTGTTGCACACTAATAGGCAACCCCTTTGGCCAGATAGTCCTACCTTGTTGTTGGTAGACTATCCCTTTGGATTTGTAAATCTGAGATAGGTTAAGGCCGAGTTAGCCCCTTCTTAGTGGGTCCATCGCACACCGATAGGGTCCATAATAAATAAATTATAAACCAACCTTCCCAGTGGAGTAAAATTAAAATATATCGAACAAACCAAATTTCTTTTCAGCGAGGCACAAATCAAATTAATCTCCCCAATGGAGCCATAAGAAATACCATCAAATTCTTATCCCCAGCAGATAGCCCGAACTTGCTTCCCTAGTGGAAGGTTCACATTCCCAATCCCTAGTAGATTACAGACTCTTATTCCCAATGGATACACACCCAAAAAAATCATATTCATAATAAAACTCAAATTCATATCCCAAGTGGATAGCTTAAACCTGCTCACATAGTGGAAGGTTCATATACTCAATCCCCCGTGGATTCCATCTGGCTCTCTTATGCCCTTGGCATAAATAAAGCTGCTTTGCACTAAGATTCTGATTCTATCAACCTTTCATGTTTAGGTATAGATCATTTTCAATAGTGTTTGTGGTCTTTTGGATATTGTCAATCATCTCGGTCAATGCCAATATGTGCGGTGTGCCTTATCAGTTACACCACACCTATTGGTGTGTCCTTTTATTGACCTCACTTTTGGAGTGAGTTCTCAACTTCCTCTAATTATTCCTATGAACGTTATAGGCATTAAGGTTTTCTTAGTCATAAATTTCTTCTAGAGAGTAGGTGAACACTTAACCTAAGCGTAGAGACTTATAGGGGTTAATCATAGGACTAGGCCATGCCTTAGGGACTTAGGAAAATCACCTACCCAATAGCCTAAACCCAATCCATGTACACCTTCTTAAATTTAATTCAAATCCAAATTTCCAACCAAACCTCAAACTCAATTTCAAATCCAAATCCAAGTCCAAAGTCAATTCCAAATGATTGAAACCCAAGATCAAATCTAAACTTGAAATCTTTCCCAAGCCATTTAATCAACATTCAAGAACTAAGCCAAATTTCCATCAAATTCAATCCAAACTCAATTGATTTTCTTATAAATTAATTCTACCTTTAGTTATCTTCTCAAATATAAATGAAATATAAATTCAAATAGCCAAAACCAAATCCAAAATTAAATTGAAACCCAATTTAAACTCTTTAAGCCATTTCCTTGAACATGGCCAAAACCCATCTAAATAAAGCCAAAATCAATGGATTTTCTCTTGAATCAATCATTCCTTCAATCATCTATCCAAATATAAATGAAACCTATAATCATCTAGTCAAACCAAAATCAGCCCAAGTCAAACCCAACCTAACCCATTTGACTTGAAATATTCAAATGAATGGATATTCATTTGAATACAAACCAATTGCCATTGGATTTATATATCAATCTAAAATATATATATAAACTGAACTAAATCAAACTCAACCCAAAATTAAGCCAACTAAATCTAATTGGTTTGCTTGACCCAAAGTGGCCAATTTGACCTACATGAACCAAAATCCAATTCAATCCAAATTAAAGTGAATTAAGCTAATCCAAACTTTATGTCATGATTGTTGATCACGCTAGGATGATCAATTAATATAAATTAGGTCAAACCAAGTCAACCTAGCCCATTGACCAAGTCAACACTTTAGCCTATATGAACCCAAACTAGCCAAATTGCAACCTAAGCCAAATCCTTTGAAACCAATGATTCAAATTAACCCAAAATCAACATTTAAACATGACTTGACCTTCAATTAAGTCAAACCTAGCCCAATTGATCCTCTTGATCCAAGTTGACCCAAATTGACATAAAGCGGTCATATGAACTTGACCTAACCCTTGGTTTAACCCGGTTTGAGCAATTAGTCAACCTAACCCGTTCTGACCCAATTTAACCCAAGTGGGTCAAATTGAGCCAAACCTAATCAAATGAACTTCAAATGACATGAAATTTGGTCCAACTCACTTTTGACTCATTTCAAATATATCCAAATCAAATGACTTCTCTACCCATGGGCTAAGGGTATCACATAAGATAAAACACCAATGTAAATGATCTTTGCTCTTCCTTGGCTACTTGGCACTCATCCATTGGTCCACTTAGGCTCCAAGGACACTGTCCCACCTGACCAAAGTGGTGGTTGGGTCAGCCATGACTTATGGAGAGGTGAAATCAGCTCCCCTCCCCCCATTAAAACACTTGGCATGATGGACCTCCACTTCCCTTTGCTAGGATGCCTATTTATCCTTTATAGCAACCACGTCCCATGCCTTGGGCAACCAAATTAAGCCACCTAAGGAGAATCCCAACCACCCCAAGCCAAGGACACCCACTTGGAGCCAAAAATCACCATGAATAAGGTGATTTTCGGCCATTGCAAGGAGAAAAAAATAAAAAAGAAAAATCTCTTCCTCACACACTCATTTCACTCTCCTAGAGCTCCCAAACTAACTAACAATGATTCTCACTTAGTTTTTGAGCTAAAGCACCAAAATCAAGTGAATTTTGGTGAGGAAGTGGTGGCCATTGATGGATACATTATTCCAAAGTGAAGCAAGAGCCCGAACCCATTCTAAAGCATCTTCTTACACTCAAGAGCTCACTCAGATCTTCATCGTCATCAAAAATCCTCCCCTGTGAGATAATTTTCAAAAATGATAGTCAGCATTAGGTTCTTCTATTTGTGATAGTTTTTGATCCATTTTAGGAATTTCCTTTAGATTACCTTAGCATTTTTTATTTTACATCATCCCCAAGCATTTTGAGTGATTTTTGGCAAATATTGCTTGAAAATTATGCTTAAAATGAAGTTTTCCATTCAATGTTTTCACAAGAATCATAAAAATCCTGCCTGAAATAGTGTTCCATTTGCCTCTTCATTTGGATTTCCTGCTAGGCATTCGATCTTCCGTTCAGGGAGACGGATGGCTCAGATCATGCAAATCGCATGGCTTTGATCGATGAATTGTGTGGCTCTCATCACGTAGATCATGGGTATCAATTTGGATTGTTCGATTTGGGATCCCTATTTGCATTCCCACTCTTCTGTTGAGGCGGCACCGTGTTAGCCAGACGCGTGGTGCCACATGGCACCAAGTGGTCAAATCAGCATTGCGCAGGTGCTGACTGGGTTAAGTAAGAAATTAGGGACTTTATACTTTTTAAAAATTACTTAAAACACCTAAAACTTAAAAAATTCATAGAAAATAAAATACTTAACTAAAATTTGCAAATAAAGGTTTGTTGGATTTGTCTTTTCGAGATGAATCCAATGAAGCCAAAAGACAAAATTTTACTGAATATTTTGAGCTTAATTTAACTTTTAGGGAAAATCAAATTTCATTAATTAAATCAAAAAGATACATCAGATTGATTTGAAATTTTTAGTGATTAAAATTGAGCATAAAGTCTACTTACCAAAAAATTTCAAGTTAAAAGGATTTCTGGATTGGGAGATATTGCATTCTGACTTCAAATAGTTGAAATAAATTAATAGACTTAATAAAAATCATGGAAAATCATTAAAATCATATTGAAACTTTGGAAAATTATAACAAATCATAGAAAAATCATAAAAATACAAGTAAATATTTGTTTTGAAGTTATTTCAAAGGAGATTCAATTAAAATTTATCCTAATTAATTTAAAACAATACTTAAGGCTTAATTTGAGTTTAATTAAAAATTTAATTAGCTTAATTACTCACTAATTATATAAGTAATTATTCCCAAAATTTTTGAGGTTGACTAATGGGATGACCTCTACCTCCCATAATTTTCTTGGGATTTATTGCTTGGTTAATTAGGGAAATTGGTTATCTTAACCTTAATTACTTTCCTAATTAATTAAGGAATTAATTAATATTCTAAATAGTAAGAAAATTATTAATTAAGCTTATTAATTATTGTGAAATAGTCCATGGGCATGGGGAATGAGATTGGGACCTCTTTCCCAATCTTTTCCCTAAGTCTATTTCACTTGAATCGAAATTAATTAATTTGTGATTAATTGATGGTTTAATTTATTAATTAAATTTCTTAATTAATAAATTTGAAACTATAATTGCATGGAATCCTAATTAATCAATTCATTGGTAGATCTTTAGGTGTTCAATATCCTAATGGTATTTAAGGAAATTAAGGTTAACCCACATGTGTGGGAAAACTATGTAGTACTTAATTAAGTTTCTTAACTTAATTAATCACTAATTGTGAGCCAATTGCATTAGGACAATTTAATTTCTTAGGTTCATTGATTATTTAATTTTCAATGTATATACATATCATGTTGGATCATAATTACTAGATTAATTAACTTAAGGCAACATAGGTAAGGGCTAATTAATGGATTTAATGCATAGTACAACCTAATTAACCCATAAAATCAACTTAATTACTTAAACCAAATTAAATCACAAATATAGGAATGGGTTAGGATCAGTAAACTTTCCCTCATTTCTTCAAACCAAATCAAATATGAAATTGAAAGTGATAATTAAAATGCATTAGTTTTCTTTAAAAGCTTTTATTTGATTTGATTGTCCTTAGGAATTAATTTAATTGAATGAAATCACATGTTTATGATTATTCATTTGTTCGAAATAATGTTAAATGTTGTATGTCATTTGAAATCATACATTCTTCTTTTCAAAATTAATTAAATCAAATGGTTTTTCTATATGTCAAGCTTGCATGCGTTGATTTAATTTATAATATGTGTGGCTATTATCACTATTAAATCCAAACGTAATTTCCAAATCTTATAAATGAATGGTTACATAAGCTATGAATGCTAGTTATAAATACATAAGAGATGCATGTGATTATAGCTTAATTGTATGAAGTGAAGATCCTTTCCTTTTATTCATGAATTAATTTATGTAAGTGAGAATGTTAAAGGGTATATAGGCTGGACATCCCAAGAATACGAGGCTTTAGTTAGTGCTAAGGAGGTTATTTTATTTCCTCACTTCCCTAGTTTAACAAAGGCACGTACTTGCTTATGTAATCCTTCATTTTTATTAAAATTACATTCTTTTGTAATTGTTCAAGTGATTGAATTAGTTGATCATGTGATTTGAGCTCTCTTTCTTATGTTCATGCATGTAAATTTACATATGGTTTGAATGTAGTGGTATATAGTCTAGACATCCTGGGAATATGAGGCTTTAGCTAGCCCCAAGGAGGTCATTTGATTTCCTCCCTTCCCTTGTTAATAATTACACATACCTGTTTAATTTCATCCCTATGTATTTTTACATAAGAATTTAGATAGTGCGTTAAATTAATAAGATAAAATAATTCAATCAGAGGGGAAAATAAAGCTTCAAATGTACATACTCACATCTATCATTCAAGTGTGCTAAAACAAATAATATGTGTAGGTATACTTAGGACTTAATCATATGCATATTACATGTGATGGAAAGGAATGATTTAGCATGTATCATGTGATAATATTTCAATTAGATTAATCATAAAGAGCCTTTCACATTGAGTAAAATTATTTAAAGAAAACCTAAACTTAGGATTAATCTAAAATGTGTAATATGCCACTAAAGAGAACTAAATCAAATTAACATGCTTTAGAAAGTGGTTTATGGTAGGGATGAAAGAGGGCAACCTCTTTTCTTCTCTTTACAACACTTAGTTGCTAAGTGTAGGTCATATGAAACAAAAGAAAACACAAATTAAATCTTGCAAATCAATTAAAGCACTTAAAGTGAAACCACCCTTTAAGTTGAATCTTTCTGCACTTAGAAAATCTTAACTCTAAAGCCTAGTTAGGACATAACACAACAAGCCTTAATACACACACATTAGATTAAGTCACCACTTCTAGCCTTATGTTAGGATGGTGCATGGTGTGATGTATGTTTTATTTTGTGATGTATTATTTTAGACTAGATGTTAGGGTGTATGTTTCGTAAACTAGATGGTTGGCCATGATTAGCCTAATCATATTTGTTCCAGGGGATTATGTTTAAGGGGCCGCTTAAAAATAAATATTAATGCTCTCTTTATAGGTTGCTTAAGCCCCTAAGCATAATCCAAGTTAGGTCAAGTGGGCTTGGTTGCCCATGCGCAGGGTGCCAAGTCCAAATTATAAATATAACTACTTGAGTTGTACGTGTGTTTAGCTAACAGTTGTCTTACAAGTGCACTTAGATTTACTTTTCTATTTTTAATGTAATTTTTTCTTAGGAATTAGGATTAGTGCTATGGGGGGATAAGGATGAGCATTGGCTACAAGGCCTTGTTCTAGGAGGCCACGTGATGCCTTTGAAGTGGAGCAAACCAAATCAAAGAAGGAGGAAGATACATGAAGACATAAAGATTTGATGACCCCCCATAGCATTTATCATTTATAAATTGCAAATTATTCTTTTATGTACCAATTGTATAAGGGTAGAGCTCTGCTACCCAGTTTTCCTTCTGGTACGACACCGGTGCTTGTTAGTCTTTTGTGTTAAATATAAAAATTATTTGATGTTGTGTTTAAAGTGCATAATTAGGATGGCTTGCTTTTCATAATTTCTTTATATGTTTGATGTTTGAAAGTGTGGTCTTGAATGCGATTAGTCTCTTAGAAAACAAATTAACATTTCTACCCAACTACAACTCATAATTAAAATTTTAAATAATTAATAACCTCACATAAAGCCTAAGACATAAATCAAGATAATTAAAATATTTAGCAACCCCTTAGCTAAATGTTGAATGGCCAACAACATGCATATCATATTATTTTGCTCTTGAAAATATGGTATTTCCATCCTTACATGATAAGGGAATGCTTAACCTATGAGGGCATCCTTTATGTTGAAAAACACCACACTTCTTATTGATTTAGCCAACAACCTTATTTAATCATGCATGTAGGCATCAAAAACCCAAAGAATTTGTATAAATGAACTATTAAAATAAATAAAATTTGAAAATATTTTGCACTAGACTAAGTTATATGCTCATGACACTCATGATCTAGTTTTCTAGGGAGTGGGTTTAAGGACTTTAGTTTCTATCTAATTAAACAATTGCCAAACTAATTTTGCAAATCATATGATTGACTTCTTTTATTTAGAGTGCAGGAGGTGTTAGCTAGCTGCCATTCCAAGTGATTGTAAGTCCAGCAGTCGGACAATTTATCCTCTCTTATGGAGTTAAACCATATGGCCATTTTTGTTTAGATTTAGGTTGCACTTTGGATTATGCTAAAGCTCCCTATATTTAAGATCTGAGTGGTTATTTCTTTTGGGCTATAAGCATAAATCCTCACATCTTAGGCATCTCCATAATCTTGTATTGTCGGATTACAAGTCCTAGCTTTCTAATGAAATGTCAACTTTAATAAAATTGATCTTGTCTTAAATTTTAAAATTATAAAGCCCAATTATAGGATAGGATGAAATGCTCACTAGGTTTCATAGTATCAAAAGAATTCCCTACTCATTTCCTTTGGCTTCGATAATTAGTATTCTCATTGAGTTTTCCACTTGATTTTCCAATACAACTAATCTTTTGATAGTCTAGCCTTAAAATCTTTGAAGACTTTAATTGCTACTTTAATTGAGAGTATTCTTAAGGGATTCACATCCCTTAGAAAGTAATTAGCTTTGGAGGCTTGCCTCTATATGGAACTTAATGAACTCAGCTTAATATAAACCATACATTACTTTTTCATGCAAAGTTAGGGAAAGATCTCTGGTACATTCGAAGATCCATCATGCCTTATGAGTCTTTATTAGGTGATTAGGTCCATCATAGGGTGATGATTTCTATATTTTGAGATAGTGAATCTTTTCTTAATGTTGTACCTGATCATTTCATAAGTACCCCCTAAGATCTAGGAGGTGTCCTACATCTCAAAAATAAACACCACACACACCAAGTTTTCTAAGACACAAGTAATGCCATAGATAAAAAATGAGCACACATAGAGCAAATCAAAAATCCTAAATAACTAGAACCATCTCTACTATAAAGATACAGTTACATAAGTAGCAAATCGGATTGACCATCTTTCAGTTACTCCAGTTCCCGTCAAAATCACCCCGGCCTCTCGAGTAGCGAGATCCACCATCATATCCCTGATCTCTCCCTCCACCACCACCAGGATTGTAACTTTCATCACTCCTCCTACTTCCATAACCACCACTACTCTGATCATGACCTCCATATCCACCAACACCTCTAAATCTCCCACCACCACTGCAATAATCGTGGCCTTTGCCTTCACCTCCACTGCTAGATCAAGATTATGCCTGGTTGAAGGTGATGTTCCTGTCATCAAGGTTCTGCCCATTCTTAGGGTTTAGGTTTAGGTTTACATATAGGTTTATTAGGTTTTAGCTTTTTGGTTAATTTTTTATTTCATTTAGTTACTTTAAGTTTAGGTTTATGGATTGGGGTTTAGGGTTTAGGGTTTAGGGTCAAGGTTTAGGTTTTTGGGTTTAGGGTTTGGGATTTTAGGTTTTAGGGTTAGGGTTTAAGGTTTAGGGCTTAGGGTTTTATTTTTAGGCTTTAAGGTTCAGGGTTAGTTTAGGGTTTAGGGATTAGGGTTTAGGGTTTAGGGTTTTAGGGCTTAGGGTTTAGAGTTTAGGGTTTAGGGTTTGGGTTTAGAGTTTTAGGTTTAGGGTTTAGTGTTTTTTAGGAAACTTAGAATTTTATTACAATAAAAGGAAAAGATACAATGTCCTTAGAAAGGGTAAAGCTCTAAAATTCTATTGTTCTCCGAGGTATAAGAAACCTAAAGAGCTAAACCCCCATCTAAGTACATTAGAAAAAGAAAAGAAAACAAAATAGAAAATATAACGACATAAAAAAAATGAGTAAGACTAAAATAAATCTTAATAGTAAAGGGTTGAGTTATGACAATGACCATTCCACAACTATAAAGTTCCTTTGTAAAAGAAATCTACAAAACACTACAAAGGCAAAAGTCATAGCTAAAAAGGATAAGGACAAAGAGTGGAAATGGAGAGAGTTGAGAAAGAGAAGGCTCTAGCTCAATTTGGATTATCTCAAGGGGAAACAATACATATGAGCATCCAAACTTCATAAAGAAGGGTTATAATCATATGTAATGCTACCAACTAGAGAGAAGAGGTGAGTAACATTAAAGCCATCATAGCCAGCATACCTGATACAAGCAAACATCCAAGCCCAGTAGTCCGTAGAGTTCCAAATCTTGCACCATTGAACAAAGAACAATCGACCAACAACTAGCTAGTAGCCAAACCACAAAAAAAAACCATAATAGACTATCCATAAAAACCTAGAGAGAGTCTAGAACAAAGTTAGAACACAAACAACAGTCATATCCAAATATCCATCCAAGCTCCAAACCAAGGAAAACTAGAACTAGCCATCAGCAAGCACCAAACCCATGCCAATTAACAGAGAGATAACTAACAAAACCAAGATAGGAGCCCTCAAGCAAAAGTTCTAGCAAGTAGTAGTCACCAAGCCAAACCATGGTGAGTGACCATAAATGGCTAAACATGTCATAATGAAACCATCAGCTAAAGGAAGCATAAGTTGCAGCTAGTGTAAATCACCAAAAGATAAAACAACCATAAAAATGGGACCAAAGGCAGCCACGAACCACTAGAAACCAAAAATTCTAATCCAAAAGGATCAATAAAGGTTCAACCAGCATAGTAAAAGGCTCTAGCAAATTATCCAAGAAGAAGGAAAAGACCAACAAGAAAAAAATCAACCAACCATGATTCCAAGGATAACTAAAAGTCCTCCAACCAAACCAGATATGTAAAATAGCCATAAGGTAACCACCAGAGAATAGCCCATCATAAGTAACAAATAAAGGATGCATCCCCAGCAGTGAAGGAAAAGTAGAAAACCAACAAAGTACCACACAATAGAAGTCCAAAAGAAGCACAACCACCATAGAAAGGCAATAGTAGCAGCTGGCCAAGTCCATCCAAAAAACCACTACAATAAGAAAATAATCAAAGCATAGTAACAACATAAAACCTACTATAAATAATGCACCTAGTAGAGGCTAATCCTAGGAGAATAATCAAACACAAAACCAAAGCAAAGAAGGATCAGTGTAAATAACAAAACTAAGAGGCAACCCCCAAAAAAGTAGCTAGGAAACTCTCCAAAAGAAGGCCCATAAAGGCAACATCCAATAGTAGTTCCCACTAGGAAGGCCCCCCATTCAACCATGAAAAACCAACAAAAAGTAATTTGAGTTCAAGAGGAGAGCCAGCAAACCAACCAGTGTAAAAAATAGAATAAATCCAGAGCACAAACCATATTATTCACTAGCAACCAGAGTAATAAGGTAGAGAAGATAGTATCCACCAGGCCAAACCACCTAGTAGCAACCACCAGGCCAACCTAGAAGGAACAGGTCAAAAACATAACCCAACTTAGGCCAAAAAGTGAAAATAAGTTTAATGTTTTTGGTTTAGGGTTTAGAGTTTAGGGTTTAGGGTTTAGGGTTTAGGGTTAGGGTTTAGGGTTCAAAGTTTAGGCTTTTGTGTCTAAGCTTTAGGGTTTAGGGTTTAGACTTTAGTGTTTAGCTTTAGGGTTTAGGGATTTGTGGGTTTAGGGTTTTGACGATTTAGGGTTTAGGGTTTAGGGTTATAGGGTTTAAGGTTTAGGGTATAGAGTTTAGTATTTGGGGTTTAGGGTTTATGGTTTTTCAGGGTTTAGGGTTTAGGGTTTAAGTTTAAGGTTTTTTGGGGTTAGAGTTTTAGGTTTAGGGTTTAGGGTTGAGGGTTTAGGATTGTAGGTTTTAGGTTTTAGGGTTTAGGGTTTAGGGTTGTAGGTTTAAGGTTCAGGGTTTAGGGTTTAAGGTTTAGGGTTTAGAGTTAGTTTTAGGGTTAGGGTTTTTTTTAGATTAAGTAAACTCGTATGTTTAGGTTTATTTAATTTATTTTTTATTTATTTTAGTTTATTTTATTTTTTATTTCTATTTAATTTAGATTATTTATTTTAAGTTTATTTATTTTAGTTTAGGTTTTTCATTTTTATTTATTTTTTAGTTTTAGGTTTAGGTTTAGGTATATTTTTTAGTTTAGTTTTATTTTTATTTTATTTTTTAAGTTTATGTTTTATTTTTTATTTATAAGTCTAAGTTTAGATTTTAATTTTATTTTTTTAGGATTAAGTTTTAGGTTTTTATTTTAGGTTTATTTTTTAGTTTTATTTTTTATTTTAGGTTTAGGTTTATTTTATTTTCATTTTAGGTTTAGATTTTTTTTTGTTTAGGGTTTAGGTTATTCTTTTAGATTTTATTTTTAGGTTTATTTTTTAGGTTTAGGTTTCTATTTAGTTTTAATTTTATTTTATTTCAGGTTTATTTTATTTTTATTTTAGGTTTAGTTTTTATATTTTTTTAGTTTTTATTTTCTAGTTTAGTTTAGGATTTTATTTATTTTAATTTATTTTAGATTTTATTTTTTATTTTATTTTTTATTAGGTTTAGGTTTTAGTTTTAATTTAATTTATTTTATTATTTTTTTTAGGTTTAAGTTTTTTTATTTATTTAATTTTTTTGGTTTTATTTAGTTTAAGTTTAGGTTTTTAGCTTTTTAGGGTTTAGGGTTTAGGGTTAGTTTAGTGTTTAGGGTTTCGAGTTTAGAGTTTATGTTTTAGGGTTTAGTGTTTAGGGTTTAGGTTTTAGGGTTTATGGTTTAGGGTTTAGGGTTTTAGGGTTTAGATTTTAGGGTTTAAGGTTTAGGGCTTTTAGGGTTTAGGGTTCAGGTTTTAGTTTAGGGTTTGGGGTTCAAGTTTTAGTTTAGGGTTTTTGGTTTTTTTTTAACAGAGAATAAATTCAAATTCAACATTTCAAGTAACACACCAAGTTTTTTAAGAAACAAGGGATGACATAGATAAAAAATGAGCATGCATAGAGAAAATCAAAAACCTTAGATAACTAAAACTTTCTCTACTGTAAAGACATAGTTCCATAAGTAGCAGATCCGATCGACCATTCTTCAATTTCTTCAGTTCCCATTAGAACCACCTCGCCTCTCGAGTAGCGGGATCCACCATCATATCCCCAATCTCTCCCTCTGCCACCACCATGACTGTAACCTCCATCACTCCTTTTGCTTTCATAACCACTACTGCTCTGACCACCACCTCCATATTAATGAGCACCTCCAGATCCCCCACCACCACTATGATAATTGCTGCATATGGCTTTTCCTCCACCACCAGATCTAGACTGAGCCTAGTTGATGGTGAAGTTCCTTATGTCAAGGTTCTACCCATTCTTAGGGTTTAGGTTTATTAGGTTTTAGTGCTTAAGTTTATTTTTTAATTTATTTAGTTAGTTTAGGTTTTAGTTTAGGGTTTGGGGTTTAGGGATTAGGGTTTAAGATTAGGGTTTAGAGTTTAGGGATTAGGGTTTAATTTTAGGGATGGTTTTAGAGTTTATTTTGGGTTTAAGGTTTAGGGTTTAGGGTTTAGGGCTTAGGGTTTAGGGTTTAGGGTTGTAGGTTTAGGGTTTAGGGTTTAGGGTTTAGGATTTAAGGTTTATGGTTTTTTAAAAAAAAATTAAGTAAACATGTAGGTTTAGGTATATTTAGTTTATTTAGTTAATTTTATATTTATTTTAGTTTATTTTATTTTTTATTTCTATTTAGGTGTATTTTTATTTTTATTTAATTTTCTTTTTTTATTTTAGTTTCAGTTTTTTATTTTAGTTTATTTTTTAGGTTTAGGTTTATTTTTTAGTTGAGTTTTATTTTTATTTTATTTTCTAGGTTTAGGTTTTATTTTTTATTTTTTGGTGTAGGTTTAGGTTTTTATATTTTTTTTTAGGTTTATATTTTAGGTTTCTTTTTAGGTTTTATTTTTTAGTTTAGGTTTAGGTTTATTTTAAGTTTATTCTATTTTATTTAGTTTGGGTTTAAGTTTAGGTTTAGTTTATTTTAGGATTAGGTTTAGGTTTTAATTATTTTAGCTTAGTTTATTTTAGTTTAGTCTTAGGTTGATTTTATTTTATTTATTTTATTTTTATTTTTGGTTTAACTCTTATTTTGTAGTTTAGGGTTTAGGCTTTATTTTATATTTTTAGGTTTATTTTTTAGGTTTAGGTTTTTATTAGTTTTTATTTTTTTTCATTTTAGGTTTATTTTATTTTTATTTTACGTTTATGTTTTTTTTATTTTGGTTTTATTTTACATTTATTTTATATTTTTTTAGTTTAATTTAGGTTTTCATTTATTTTATTTTAGTTTAGTTTTTGTTGTTTATTTTATTTTATTTTTAGGTTAAGGTTTAGGATTTTAATTTTTTAATGTTATTTATGTTTAGTTTTTATTTAGTTTGGGTTTAGGTTTTCAAGTTTTTAAGGTTTAGGGTTTGGGGTTTATGGTTTTTTTTTCAAAAATGGGAAAATGTTATTGCCACAAGAAAAGGATTATAAAGTCCTTAAAAGCAGATAAATCTCCAAAAAAACTAATGCTCAGAAAGCTACAATAAAGCCTAAAGAGATAAATCCCCTAATACAAAAGAAAAAGAAAAGAAAAAAAGAAAAGAAAGAAAACTTAACAACAACACTGAAACCCTATGAGCAGATCACAAACCACCTGTAAGACCACAAGTTATGAAACAAAACACTTGCAAGAAACTTAAGCAGAGATAAGCTAAGAGAAAAGATGAAAAGAAAGGTAAGAACAGAGAGAGAGAAAAGTAATAAAAAGAGGATAAGGCTCAAGACATCAACTAAAGGAGCAACAAAATTTGTGAGTATCAAACTCCAAAAGAAGGGTTCTGATCAAAAAAATGCTATCAACCAAAATAAAATGAAGAAAACATCTCATCCATCACAACCAAACTTACCTCAGCTATGGAGCTAACCCATAACCAATAACCTGCAAAGTTCTAATACCTGCCATCAATCTGCCAAATTTTGTTGTTCCAACTAAACACTAAAAACCTACAACTTACAACCCTAAACCATAAACTCCAAACCCAAAACAAAAAATAAAAAAAAACAAAAAAAAACCAAAAAAAATATACCAAAAAATCAACAAAAAACCCCCTCGTTGTCCTGAGTTCTAACGATTCTTGAATCCTTTTCATTCTCTTCTCGTCATTTATGAGCTAGTTTTTTAGAAATTTATTCTGGTTTAGCTTTTGATCTTTGTCCTTTGGCTGATCCATGTTCGGTTCTTTAGTGGTACCATTTTCCATGGTGTCAGTTTCTATGAATACTTGGGAAAACCAAATATTACAACTGCTCTAGCTTGAGCTTCCTATTCTTTGGGTATAGCTAAACCTTTTGCCTCTGAATCCTTCAAAGGTGCTTTATCTGGTAAGGATTCTTCAACTTCTTCAGATATTTCCTTAAACCTAGTTTATACGACCTTCAAAGGTTTTGGCTATTATGTGCTCGATTTGGATATTGAATAACTAGCTTTCTACAATCATTGTAAAACTCATGGACATGATGTCTCGAATGTTTTGTTACTCATCCACATCTTCGAAAGAAAGTGGTTAAAGATCCTAAGGTTGCTGGAAAAATTGGAGATTTAAAAAGTGATAAAGGAAAAAATACTTTAAATGAAAAGGATAATGGTGCTGTGAATAATATTGTTGATGTTTCTAATGTTGTTCCTAATGTTTCTAATGTTGTTCCCAATGTAAGTGGTAGTGATAAGCTTGTTAAAAATGCTTATGAAACTATTTTGGAGAGTAATCAGGTTTCAGTTGCTATTATTTTTATTATTCCTAAAAATTTGTAAGTGGATGATTTTCATGTTTTAGTTTCAGATTCTAAAGAGATTTATATTGCTAAAATCTTATAGAAAATGGTTTACATTATTTCTCAAAAATTTTTAAAAGAAAATATTATTTTATCTTCTTTGAATTTGGGTAAGAATGATGGTATGGTGCTTGTTGATAAAGTGCAGCTAAGTGTTTGTTTGCTTAATAAATCTATTTTGCCCATTCTTTAACTATTATTCTAGATGGTACTTTGATTAGTGATAATTCTCATTTAATGGATAAAGAGGATTTGTCTTCTTGTCAAATGGGATTTTCTCCTAAATCTATTGTTAATAATAATGATAAATATTTTTCTGATGATGAATCAATAGAGAATGAGATCGATTTACAAACTATTTTTATGAAAAGGAAAAAATAGTTTAAAAATTATCCTACTAAAGTTTCCAGATCTACTCGATCTTCTTCATCTTCTTTGCCTAATAAAAAATAATGTTTAACTTTCTTATTTGGAATGTAAGGGGCATTGGTACTCTGGCTATTAGGAATAGAATTAGGAATCTTTGAAAAATTTATAATGTTGGTTTCTTGGTTATTCTTGAACCTCTTATTTTTTTTCTTTTAAAATAATGCATGCGACCAGGATGATTGGTTTTAACAACTTTTATTTTAGTAGCAATAATAAGATTTGGTTATTTTGGAATAATTCTCATACTATTTATGTTTTTAATGATTATCATCAAGTTATTATTGTGCATATTTCATTTGGTGATTATCATGCTTTTGGTTATTTTGTTTATGCTACTTGTAACAAGTTAGAGAGGATAATTCTTTGGGATCAATTATTTTTCTTCTATTGTTAATGATTCTTGGATTGTTAGTGAGGATTTCAATATGGTCCATTCTTCGAATGAAAGGAAAGGGGGGTTCTTTGCCGAATTTACATTCAATGGAAGATTTTGCAAATATGATTTTGGATTTTAATCTTCATGAGGTTGGTTTCATTAGTTCTCAATTTACTTAGAATAATCATAGATTGTGGCAATGGTTGGATCGTTCCTTATTTAATAATTATTAGTTAAACTGTTGGCCATTAACTTTTGTGGAGCATCTTAGTAGAACTCTCTTGGATCATGCTCCTCTTTTGATTTCTATTAAGGATGTTATTCATAACAATAATATCATTAAAATTTTTTGTTTTCAAAATATGTGGCTACAAGATAAAAGTTTTCTTGATGTTATTTCTAATAATTGGTGTGATCCTCTTTAGGGTTTATGGTTTAGGGTTTTGGGTTTAAAGTTATAGGAGGGTTTTGGGTTTAGGGTTTAAAGTTTATGGGTTTTTAGGATTTAGGGTTAGTTTAGGGTTTAGGGTTTAAGGTTTAAGGTTTAGGGTTTAAGGTTTACGGCTTAAGGTTTAGGGTTTTTTAGGGTTTAGGGTTTAGAGTTTATGGTTGTAGGTTTAGGGTTTAGGGTTTAGAGTTTAGGGTTTAGGGTTTAGGATTTAGGGTTTAGGGTTATTAGGGTTTAGGGTCTTTTTTAATTAAGTAAACCGATAGGTTTAGGTTTATTTACTTTATTTAGTTTATTTTTTATTTATTTTAGTTTTTTTATTTGTTTTATTTTTATTTAGCTTTTTTTAATTGTTTAGTTTATTTATTTTAGGTTTATTTATTTTAGTGTAGGTTTTTTTATTTTAGTTTATTTTTTAGGTTTAGGCAATAGGTTTAGGTTTATTTTTTAGTTTAGTTTTATTTATTTTTTTAGGTTTATGTTTTATTTTTTATTATTAGGTTTAGGTTTAGGTTTTTATTTTATGTTTTTAGGTTTAGGTTTTAAGTTGTTATTTTATGTTCATTTTTAGGATTTATTTTTTAGTTTACGCTTAGGTTTACATTTAGTTTAGTTTATTTTATTTAATTTAAGTTTAGGTTTAGGTTTAGTTTATTTTAGGTTTAGGTTTAGGTTTTATTTATTTTATTTTTGATTATTTTAGTTTAGGTTTAGGTTTATTTTATTTTGTTTATTTTAGTTTTATTTTAGGTTTAGGTTTTTTAGTTTAGGGTTTAGGTGTTATTTTTTATTTATTTTTAGGTTTATTTTTTAGGTTTAAATTTATATTTAGTTTTTATTTTATTTTATCTTAGGTTTATTTTATTTTTATTTTTGGTTTAGTTTTTATTTTATTTAAGTTTTTTATTTTCAAGTTTCTTTTATTTTCTTAGTTTTGTTTAGGTTTTTATTTATTTTATTTTATCTTAGTTTTTATTTTTTATTTTATTTTATTTTTAGGTTTAGGTTTAGGTTTTAGTTTATGCTTTTATTTTATTTTAGTTTTTATTTAGGTTTAAGTTTTAGAGTTTAGGGTTTAGGGTTTATGGTTTAAGGTTTTAGGGTTTAGGGTTTAGGGTTTAGGGTCTAGTGTTTAGGGTTTAGGGTTTAGGGTTTAAGTTTCAGGTTTAGGGTTTAGATATTAATTTAAGGTTTAGGGCTTAGGGTTTAAAGTTTTGAGTTTAAGGTTTTTTTTTAACAGAGTTTAAGGTTTAGGGTTTCGGGCTTAGGTTTAGGGTTTAGGGTTTAGGGTTTATAGTTTATGGTTTAGGGTTTAAGGTTTTAGGGTTTTGGGTTTAGGGTTTAGGGTTGTAGGTTTAGGGTTTAGGGTTATGGTTTTAGGGTTTATGGTTTAGGTTTAGGTTTAGGTTTTTATTTTTAGGTTTTGGTTTATTTTTTAGGTTCAGTTTTTATTTAGTTTTAATTTAGGTTTATTTTATTTTTATTTTATGTTTCATTTTTAATTTATTAATGTTTTTTATTTTTAAGTTTGGTTTTGGTTCTTATTTATTTTATTTTATATTATTTCTTAATTTTTTTTAAGTTTAAGTTTAGGTTTAGGTTTAATTTTTATTTTATTTTATTATTTTATTTTGGTTTAGTTTTTACTTATTTATTTCATTTTTAAGTTTTATTTAGTTTAGGTTATGGCTTTTAGCTTTTTAGTGTTTAGGGTTTAGGGTTTTAGGTTTAGGGTTAGTTTAGGGTTTAGGGTTTAGGGTTTGGGGTTTAGGGTTTAGGGTTTAATGTTTAGGGTTTTGGATTTAGGGTTTAGGTTTTAGGGTTTAGGGTTATTTATGGTTTAAGATTTATTTTTTGGGGAATGTTAGAATTTTTTTATCATAAATGGAAAAGATATAATGTCCTTAAAAGGGCTGAAGCTCTAAAATTCTCTTTCACGAGCAACAAGAAACTTAAAGAGCTAAACCCCTATCTAAGTACATTATAAAAAGTAAAGAAAATAAAGAGCAAATACAACAACTAAATAGCATAAGAGAAAAAGACACAAAGTAAGACTAAAACAAATCCTGAAAATAGTAAAAGGATGAGTTAGAAGAAGTTCATGATTCCTTTGAGAAAGCAAGATAAGCAAGATTGATAGCAACAACACTTGGGTTGACTGAGTAATGACCATTCCCATTGTAAAGTTCCAACCTATAAACAAAATCTGCAAAACACTACAAAGGAAAAATTCATAGCTAAAAAGGATTAAGATAAATAGAGGAAAAGGAGAGGCGAAGTAGCTCAGCTTAGAATCATCTCAAGGGCAACAATACATATGAGCATCCAAACTTCATAAGAAGGGTTACAATCATATGTAATGCTACCACCAAAGAGGTGAGTAGCATCAAATCCATCATAGTGATACTTGATACAAAACAAACATCCATGGTCCATAGAGTTCTAGATCCTACATTAAATAAAGAGCAATGACTAGCAACTAGCTATGTGAAACCACCAAACAAAAAACTAACTAATCACAATAATCTAGAGAGACTAGAACAAAATCGAACACCAATAATTGCCATTATCTAGGAAAAATAGAATTAGCCATTAAAACTAGACACATGGTAAATTAATAGAGCCAATAAAAAAGTAAAAAATTAACCAACCAAGATTCAAGGACAACTAAAGTCCTCCAACCAAACTAGCTTAGTAAAATTTATTTGGCAACCACCTGAATAGCCATCATAAGTAAAAGAAGCATCAGTAGCCTAGGAAAAGCAAAACCAACAAAGCACCACACACAACATGAGGTCCAAAATATGCACCACCATAGAAAGCAATAATAGTAGTATCCGGGATTTGAAAAAAAAACTTTCCCAATCTAAGTCAAAAACATAATAACAACATAAAATGTATTTGCAAATAGCAGCACCACCAAATGCTAATCCTGGAGAATAATCAAATACAAAACCAAGGAAAAGAAGGATCCAATAACAAACAATATAACTGGGAGGCAAGCTATCTAAAGAAGGCCTAAAAGGGAACAACCAACAATAGTTCCCACTAGGAAGGCCACCATCCAACAATGAAAAATAATAAAAATCAATTCTAGTTCAGAGGAGAGCCAATTAACCAACCCATAGAAAAATTGAATAAAGCTAGAGGACACCATCTCATCCAAACCAAGTAACAAGGTAGAAGATAGAAATACCAGCTAAAAACCTAAACTAGTGAAAAGAAAGGAACCACCTGCAAGCACAGGCCAACCCAAAAAAGAAGTTTTTAAAAGTGAAAATAAGTTTAGTGTTTAGGATTTAGGGTTTAGGGTTTAGGTTTTAAGGTTAGGGTTAGGGTTTAGTTTAGGGTTTAGTGTTTGAGGTTTAGGGTTTGGGTGTGCATTGGGTTTGGTTTAGGGTTTATGGTTGGAGGGTTTAGTGTTAGAGTTTAGGATATAAGGTTTAGGGTTTATGGTTTAGGTTTTTTTGGGTTTAGTTTAAGGTTTAGGGCTTTAGGGTTTAGGATTTTATTTATTTTAGTTTTAGGGTTTTTTAAATAAGTAAAGTGGAGGTTTAGGTTTATTTAGTTTATTTAGATTATTTTTATTTATTTTAGTTCATTTATTTTTTATTTAGGTTTATTTTTATTTTTTTTATTTATTTATTATTTTTTTATTTATATTTTAGTTTAGGTTTCATTTTATTTTATTTTTTAGGTTTTGGTTTAGGTTTATATTTTTTTAGCTTAGATTTATTTTTACTTAAGTTTTTTAGTTTAGGATTTTTTTAAAGGTTTAAGTTAAGGGTTTTATTTTATTTTTTTTAGGTTTAAGTTTTAGGTTTAGGTTTTAAGTTTTTATTTTAGGTTTATTTTTAGGTTTTATTTCTTAGTTTAGGTTTACGTTTATTTTTAGTTTATTTTATTTTATTTAGTTTAGGATTTAGGTTTAGTTTATTTTAGGTTAAGGTTTAAGAATTATTTATTTTATTTTAAGTTTAGGTTTATTTTTATTTTGTTTATTCTATGTTTAGGTTTTATTTTTTATTTATTTTCAATTTTTTTTTCAGGTTTAGGTTTTTACTTAGTTTTTATTTTATTTTCTTTTATTTTATTTTATTTTAGGTTTATTTTATTTTTATTTTACACATAGTTTTATTTTATTTAAGTATTTTATTTTTAGGCTTATTTTATTTTTTAATTTTGTTTTAGTTTTTATTTAATTTTATTTTGAGGATTAGGGTTTTTTTGTTTTTTTTTTATTTTTTTTATTTTAAGGTTTAGGGTTACGATTTAGAGTTTAGGGTTTTAGGGTTTAGTGTTTAAGGTTTGGGATTTTTTTAATTGTTTTTATTTATTTTATTTTTATTAAATTAAGTAAAGAAGTAGGTTTAGATTTATTTAATTTATGAATTATTCATTTTAATATTTTTTATATTTTATATTTAGGTTTATTTTTATTTTTATTTAGTTTAATTTATTTATGTTAGGTTTATTTATTTTATTTTAGGTTTTATTTTAGTTTATTTTAAAATTTAGGTTTAAGTTTAGGTTTATTTTTAGTTTAGTTTTATTTTATTTTATTTAGGTTTAGGTTTATTTTTTATTTTAGATTTAGGTTTTGGTTTTTATTTTATATTTTTAGGTTTAGGGTTTAAATTTTAATATTAAGTTCATTTTTAGGCTTTATTTTTTAATTTAAGCTTAGGTTTATTTTTAGTTTATTTTATTTAGTTTAGGTTTAGGTTTAGGTTTAGTTTATTTTAGGATTTATTTATTTGAATTTTTTTTATGAAAGTTTAGGTTTAAATTTATTTTATTTTTATTTTAGGTTTAGGTTTTTTTAGTTTAGGGTTTATGTTTTATTTTTTTTATTTTTAGGTTTATTTTTAGGTTTAGGTTTTCATTTAGTTTTATTTTAGGTTTATTTTATTTTTATTTTGGTTTACTTTTATTTTATTTCAATTTTTATTTTTTAGTTTAGTTTAAGTTTTATTTATATTATTTTAGTTTTACATTTTATTTTATTTTCTTTTTAGGTTTAAGTTTAGGTTTTTATTTTATTTTCTTTTTTATTTTATTTTTCTTTAAGTTTATTTATTTATTTTTTTATTTTAGGTTCTCTTAAGTTTAGGTTTTGGTCTTAGCTTTAGGTTAAGGGTTAGTTTATGGTTTTGATTTAGGATTTAGGTTTGGCGTTTGGAGTTTAGCATTTAGGATTTTTTAAAGTTTAGAGTTTAGGGTTTAGGGCTTAGGGTTTAGGTTTTAGGGATAAGAGATTAAGGTTTAGGGTTTAGAGTTTAGTTTTATTTTGGTTTTATTTTTATTATATTTTATTTTAGGTTTAAGTTTAGGTGTAGGTTTAGGTTTAAGTTTTAGTTTTAGGTTTTATTTGATTTTATTTTTTAATTTTATTTAAGTTTGATTTTATGTATTTATTTTATTTTTAGGTTTTATTTGGTTCAGGTTTAGGTTTTTAGGATTTTAGGGTTTAGGGTTAAGGGTTTAGGGTTTGGGGTTTAGGGTTTATGGATAATGGTTTAGGGTTGTATATTTTTGGATTTAGGGTTTTAGGCATTAAGGTTTAGGGTTTAGGGATTTTTTTTTAGGGTTTAGGGTTTAAGGTTTATGGTTTAGGGTTTAGGGTTTAGGTTTTAAGCTAAGGGTTTGTGTTTTAGTTTATGGTTTAGGGTTTAGGGTTTAGGTTTTAGGGTTATGATTTATGTTTTCATTTGAGGTTTAGGGTTTATGGTTTAGGGTTTAGGGTTTAGGTTTTAGGTTAAGGGTTTGTGTTTTAATTTATGGTTTAGGGTTTAGGGTTTATGGTTTTTTTTAACAAAGAACAAATTCAGATTCAACATTTCTTCTTTTCAATTTCATCAACCAAGTAGTACACCAAGATTTCTAAGACACGAGCGATGACATAGATAAAAAAATGAGCGAAACATATAAAAAACTCTAGATAGTTAGAATCATCTCTATTATAAAGACACAGTTCGATAAGCAGCAGATTAGATTAGCCATTCTTTAGTTTTTATAGTTACCATTAGAACCACCCCCACCTCTCAAGCAGTGGGATCCACCATCAAGTCTCTAATATCTCCCTCCGCCACCACCACAGATGTAACCTTTGTCGCTCCTCCCCCCCTCCATGGCCACCACCTTCGTGTCCACTAGCAGCTCTAGATCCCCCACCAACACAGCAATAACCATTGCCTTCACCTTTGCCTCCGACGCCAAATCTATACTGAACTTGGTTGATGGTGATGTTCTTGCCATCAAGGTTCTGCCCATTCTTATGGTTTAGGTTTCAGTTTAGGTTTATTAGCTTTTAGGTTTTAGGTTTATTTTTATATTTATTTAGTAACTTGAGGTTTATGTTTATGGTTTAAGGTTTTTGGTTAGAGTTTAGGGATTAGGGTTTATGGTTTATGGTTCAGTGTTTATGATTTAGGGTTTTGGGTTCTAGGTTTTAGGGTTTTAGGTTTTTGGGTTCAGCATTTAGAGTTAGGGTTTAGGGTTTAAGTTTAGATTAGGGTTTAGGGTTTAGGTTTGGGTTTAGGGTTTATTAGGTTTAGAGTGTTTAGGGGGGATTAGATTTAGGTTTAGGTTTAAGTTTAGGGTTTTAGGGTTTAAACTTTAGAGTTTAGGTTCTTTAGGTTTAGTTTAGTTTAAGTTTAGGTTTAGTTTTAGGGTTAGGTTTATAGTTTAGTTTAGGTTTAGGTTTAGGTTTAGGTTTATTTAGTTTAGGTTTTTTAGGGTTTTAGGTTTATAGTTTAGTTTATTTTAGGAGGTTTAGTTTAAATTTTAGGTTTAAGGTTTAGTTTATGTTAGGGTTTAGGTTTAGTTTATTTTATTGTTTAGGGTTTGTTTAGTGTTTAGGGTTAGTTTAGGGTTAGGTTTTTTAGGATTTAGGATTTAGGGTTTAGTTTAGGTTTTATGGTTTAGATTTAGGGTTTAAGATTTAGGTTTATTTTAGTTTAGGTTTATTGAGTTTTTTTATTTGTTTTTTCTTAAATTAAGTGATAGGTTTAGGTTTATTTTTATTTTTATTTTTAGTTTATTTTATTTTTATTTTATTTTGTTTAGTTTATTTATATTAGGTTTATTTATTTTAGTTTAGTTTTATTTTTATTTTATATTTTAAGTTTAGGTTTTATTTTTTTATTTTAGTTTAGGCTTCAATTTTTATTTTATTTTTTTAAGTTTAGGTTTTAATTTATTTTAGGTTTATTTTTAGGTTTTATTTTTTAGTTTAGGTTTAGGTTTAAGTTTACTTTATTTTTAACTCAATTTATTTCATTTAGATTTAGCGTAGGATTAGGTTTTACTTATTTTAGTTTAGGTTAAGGTTTATTTTATTTTTATTATGGTTTAGGTTTTTTTTTAGTTCAGGGTTTAGGTTTTCTTTTTTATTTATTTTTAGGTTTGATTTTATGGTTTATTTTTTATGTTTAGTATTTATTTAGTTTTTATTTTAATTATTTTAGGTTTATTCTATTTTTATTATACATTTAGTTTTATTTTATTTATGTTTTTTATTCTTGGTTTATTTTATTTTTTAGTTTAGTTTAGGTTTTTTATATTTTATTTTAGTTTATTTTTATTAATTTATTTTATTTTATTTTTAGGTTTAGGTTTTCATTTATGATTTTATTTTATTTTATTTTAATTAGGTTTAGGGTTTAGGGTTTATTTTATTTTTAGTTTTTATTTTGTTAGGTTTAGGTATTTAGGTTTTTAGGGTTTAAGGTTAGTTTAGGGTTTATGGTTTAGGGTTTAGGATTTAGGGTTTAAGGTTTAGGGTTTGAGGTTTAGGGTTTAGGTTTTGGGGTTTAGGGTTTAGGG
Organism: Cymbidium sinense; assembly: GCA_021442155.1. Taxonomy (NCBI): domain Eukaryota; kingdom Viridiplantae; phylum Streptophyta; class Magnoliopsida; order Asparagales; family Orchidaceae; genus Cymbidium; species Cymbidium sinense. The sequence goes on along the minus strand of CM038214.1, from coordinate 92,984,329 downwards.
TTTAGGATTTAGTGTTTAGGATTTAGGGATTAGGGTTTAGGTTTTAGTGTTTAGGGTTTTATATTTTAGTTTAGGGTTTAGGGTTTAGGGTTAACTATTTTTTTAATAGAGAACAAATTGATTAAACATTTCTTTATTTTGATTTCATCAATCAAGTAACACCAAGTTTTTTAGGATGCAAATGACATAGATAAAAAAATGAGCACATTGAGCAAATCAAATACCACAGATAACCATCTCTATACGACATCATTCCATAAGCGATAGATCGGTCGTTCTTTATTTTATCCGGTTCCATCAGACCACCACTCTTCTTGAGTAGCGGGATCCACCATCATATGATCTCTCCCTCCATCACCACAATAATTGTGACCTATATCGCTCCTCATCCATAAATGCCACCTCTATATCAACCAGTACCTTTAGAGCCCCCACCACCACTACGATAACCGCCGCCTCTGCCTTTGCCTCCATGGCCAGGTGTATCCTGAGCCTAGTTCATGGTGATGTTCATGCCATCAAGGTTATGCCCATTCTTAGGGTTTAGGTTTATGTTTAAATTTATTTGCTTTTAGGGTTTAGGTTTATTTTTCTATTTATTTAGTTACTTTAGGTATAGATTAGGTAGGGTTTAGAGGGTTTTAGGGTTTATGATTTCAGTTTTAGGGTTTAGGGTTTAGGTTTTTAGGTTTTAGTGTTTTAGGGTTTAGGGTTTAGGGTTTAGCATTTAGGGTTCAAGGTTTAGTGTTTAGGATTTAGCGTTTAGGGTTTAAGGTTAGTTTAGGTTTTAGGTTAGTTTACGATTTAGAGTTTAGGATTTAGGGTTTTTGGGTTTAGTGTTTAGGTTTAGTTTATAGTTTTGGTTTAGTTTAGGTTTAGTTTTAGTGTTTAGTTTAGGTTTAGAGTTTAAGATTATAGTTTTGATTTAGGGTTTATTTGTGTTTAGACTTAGAGTTTAGTTTAGGAGTTTAAGGTTTAGCATTATAGGGTTTAGGATTTAATGTTTAGGGTTTAGGGTTTAGGGTTTAGGGTTTAAGTTTTAGGTTAGTTTTAGGTTTAGGGTTTAGGGTTTAGGGTTTAGGGTTTAGCATTTAGGATTTAAGGATTAAGGTTTAGGGTTGAGGGTTTAGGGTTTGTTTTGGGTTTAGGGTTTAAGGTTTAGGGTTTAAGTTTTAATGCTTAGGGTTGCAGGTTTAGGGTTAAGTGTTTAGGGTTGTAGGTTTAGGGATTACAGTTTAGGGTTTAAGGTTTAGGATTTAGGGTTTGGTGTTTAGGATTTAGGGTTTATGGTTTTTAGAGTTTAGGGTTTATGGTTTTGGGTTTAAGGGTTTTATTTATTTATTTTTTTCTTAAATTAAGTAAGCCTGTAGGTTTAGGTTTATTTAGTTTATTTAGTTTATTTATTTATTTTAGTTTATTTTATTTTTTATATTTATTTAGGTTTATTTTAGTGTTTATTTAGTTTAGGTTATTTATTTTACATTTATTTATTTTAGTTTAAATTTAATTTAATTTTATTTTTTAGGTTTAGATTTAATTTTTTTCTTTTTAGATTTAAGTTTTAGTTTTTATTTTATTTTTTTAGGTTTAAGTTTTAGGTTTTTATTTTAGGTTTATTTTTAGGTTTTATTTTTTATTTTAGTTTTAAGTTTAGGTTTAGTTCATTTTTAGTTTAATTTATTTTATTTAGTTTGGATTTAGGTTTAGGTTTAGTTTATTTTAGGTTTAGGTTTTATTTATTTTAGTTTAGGTTTAGGTTTATTTTATTTATATTTTAGGTTTAACTCTTTTTTTTAGTTTAGATTTTATGTTTTATTTTTTATTTTTTTAGGTTTTAGATTAACTTTTATTTTTAGGTTTAGGTTTCTATTTTATTTTATTATAGGTTTATTTTATTTACATTTTACATTTTTATTTTATTTAGGTTTTTTTATTCTTAGGTTTATTTTATTTTTTAGTTTAGTTTAGGTTTTATTTATTTTATTTTAGTTTATTTTATTTTATTTTTGGTTTAGGTTTAGGTTTAGGTTTAGGTTTTAGTTCAGGTTTTTATTTTATTTTATTTTTTAATTGATTTAGGTTTAGGGTTTATTTTATTTTTAGGTTTTATTTAGTTTGAGTTTCAATTTTTAGGTTTTTAGGGTTTAGAGTTTAAGGTTTAGTGTTAGTTAGTGGTTTAGGGTTTAAGGTTTAGGTTTTAGGGTTTAGGGTTTAAGGTTTAGGGTTGTAGGTTTTAGGATTTAGGGTTTAGGGTTTATGGTTTACGATTTATGATTTTAGGGTTTAGGGTTTAGGGTTTTTTATAGGGTTTAGGGTTTAGCATTTTTAGGGTTTAGGGTTTAGGGTTTAGGGTTCAGGGTTTAGGTTTTGATTTAGGGTTTAAGTTTTGGTTTATGGTTTAGAGTTTAGCTTTTAAGATTTATTGGTTTTTTTAAACATTGAGAAAATTCATATTTAACATTTGTTCTTTTTGATTTCATCAAGCAAGTAGCACACCAAGTTTTATATGACACAAGCAGTGACATAGATCAAAAATGAGCATGCATAAAGCATATAATAAACCCTAGATAACTAGAACCATCCCTATTGTAAAGATATAGTTCCATAAGTAGTAGATCAGATCGGTCTTTCTTCAGATTGCCCAGTTCCCATCAGAACCACCCCGGCCTCTCGATTAGCAGGATCCGCCATCATATCCCTGATCTCTCCCTCCGCCGCCGCCATGGCTATGACCTCCGTCGCTTGTCCCGCCTCCATAACTACCACCTTCATATCCACCAGCACCTCCAGATCCCCCACAACCACTACGATGCGCCGCCTCCCAGCATCCATGGCGGATCTAGGCGAGCTGGTTGGAGTGATGTTCTGTCTTCAAGGTTCTACCCATTCTTAGGGTTTAGGTTTAGGTTTATTAGCTTTTAGGGTTTAGCTTTTTTTTTAAGTTACTTTAGGTTTAGGTTTAGGGATTTTTGTTTAGGGTTTAGGGTTTTTTAGTTTAAGGTTTTTTGGTTTTAGGGTTAGGGTTTATGGTTTATGGTTTAGGGTTTCAGGTTTAGTTCTTATGCTTTAGGGTTTAGGGTTAGCTTAGGGTTTACAGTTAGTTTAGGGTTTAGGGTTTTACAATTTAGAGTTTAGGAGTAGGGTTTAAACTTTGGGTTTAAACTTTAGATTTAGGGTTTAGGGTTTAGGGTTTATTTTAGGTTAAGGTTTAAGTTTAAGGTTTATAGTTTAAGTTTAAACTTAAAGGTTTAGGGAATCTGATTAAGGTTTAGAGTTTAAGTTTTACTAGGTTTAGGAGTTTAAGGTTTAGAATTTAGGGTTTAGTGTTGTAGGTTTAGGTTTAGGATTTAGGTTTAGGGTTTGTGTTTAGGGATTAGGGTTTAGTGTTTAGTTTATTTAGGGTTTATGGTTTAGGGTTTAAGGTTTAAGGTTTAAGTTTATAGTTTAGGTTTTAGGTTTAAGGTTTATGGCCCAGGTTTAAATTAAGGGTTTAAGTTGTCGTTTAGTGTTGAGGTTTAGGGTTATAGTTTAGGGTTTAAGTTTAGGTTTAGTTTAGGTTTAGTTATGGTTTTAGGTTTAGTTTAGTGTAAGGTTTAGGTTTTTATTTATTTATTTATTTTCTTAAATTAAGTAAGTCCATAAGTTTAGGTTTATTTAGTTTATTTTATTTTTTTTTATTTTTATTTAGGTATATTTATTTTAGTTTATTTATTTTAGTTTAGTTTTTTTATTTTTTTTATTTTTTAGGTTTAGGTTCTATTTTTTATTTTTAGGTTTAGGTTTCAAATTTTATTTTATTTTTTTAGGTTTAGGTTTTAGGTTTTTATTTTAGGTTTATTTTTAAGTATTGTATTTTAGTTTAGGTTTATGTTTAGTTTTAGTTTTTTTTTGTTTATATTATTTTATTTTGTTTAGGTTTAAGTTTAGTTTAAGTTTTATTTATTTTAGTTTTGGTTTATTTTATTTTTATTTTAGGTTTAGGTTTTTTTTTTAGTTTATGGTTTAGGTTTTATTTTTTATTTATTTTTAGGTTTATTTTTTTAGGTTTAAGTTTTTATTTAGTTTTTATTTTATTTTATTTTAGGTTTATTTTATTTTTATTTTAGATTTAGTTTTTTAGGTTTATTTTTTAATTTAGTTTAGTTTATTTTTAACTTTAGGATTATGTTTGGGTTTTTATTTTATTTTATTATTTTATTTTATTTAGGTTTAGGTTATTTCATTTATTTTAATTTTATGTTGTATTTAGTTTAGGTTTATGTTTTTAGGTTTTTAGGATTTAGGGTTTAGGGTTTAGGGTTTAGGCTTTAGGGTTTAGGGTTTGGGGTTTAGGGTTTAGGGTTTAGGGTTGTAGGGTTTATGGTTTAGGGTTTAGGGTTTTAGGGTTTTAGGGTTTATGGTTTAGTGTTTTAGGGTTTATGGTTTAGGGTTTAGGTCTTAGAGTTTATTATTTAGGGTTTAGGGTTTTTAGGGTTTAAGTTTTATTTTAAGGTTTAATGTTTACGGTTTAAGATTTTAGGGTTTAATGCTTTTTAGTTTAGGATTTAGGGTTTATGGTTTAGGATTTAAGGTTTGGGGTTTAGGTTAGTTTAGGGTTTAGGGTTTAGAGTTTAGGGTTTAAGGTTTAGGTTAGTTTAGGGTTTAGTGTTTATGGTTTAGGTGGAATCCACATGTTCTGAAATCTAGAAGGAGAGAAATTCTTTAATCTATTAGAATTATTTTTAATAGAAACCAAAAGAGGAGCATGATCAGACATGGTTCTGCTTAAATGATCTATAGAAATAATAGGCCATTGAGTAATCCAATGAGTATTCAAAAGAATCTGGTCCATTCTTTGCCAAAGTCTAGAGTTTTGCCAAATTTAATTAGAACCCTTAAAACCAATATTATCCAAATTACTATCAAGGATCATATTGGAATATTCTTCCATGGAATGAATATTAGGAGAGCAACCACCATTTCGTTCAGAAGAGAACAAAATATTGTTCAAATCACCACCAAGAAACCAAGGTTTATTGACAGAGGTGGCAACATTAGTCAAGTTATCCCAAAGAAGATTTCTACCAGATCTATTAGAAGATCATAAACAAAAGAGCCCAAAACACAATAACCACAATAAGAGATATGAGCGTTGACAACTTGATGAAAATCATCAAGAATAGAAACATCTATAATGTTATTCCAAAAACACCAAATCTTATTACTAACAATAGAGAAAAATTTGTTGAAATCGATCATTCTAGCAACATGGTTAATTTTATTAGCATGAATAAGTGGCTCAAGAATAATAAGTAAGAAAATATTATGGATATGACAAAGATTTCTAATATGGTTATGAATAGAGAGTACCAATCTCTAACACAAAAAATAAACATAAAAATAAAAAAGGGCGGAGGGGGGGGAGGGAGTAAAGTTAATTGAGAGAGAGAGAGAGGCATATAGCTCTAGTGTTTCTTAGTAATTTGGGAGAAAAAATTTTAACATTTTTTTCTCTTTTGAATATAAAGTTTGGAAGCCATTCTTTTTTCCCTTTGAATCATCATCCGAAAAGGATTTAGCAACATTATTCACAGATTTAGGAGAAATCTCCTGATGAGAAGTAAATTCTCTTTCTTCCAAGACACTAGAATTTATTAAAGAAAAATAAGCTTCAGGAATAACAAGGGAGGGAGCAGAAGCTGATTTATTAAGAAGGCAAGTGGGAACACCCAACCCTTCTTCATCATCAGCCAAATTATATGACAAAAGTAAACTTTTTGAGAAGCTAAATCATTTTGAATTTGGAATATGGAGTCAGGTTTATCAACCTGATTATCATGAGGTATTAAAGCCATATTCACCATTGAATTAGAATGATGCATAGTATTAAATTCCTCATTTATGTTCTGCATTAAAGCTTCATTTTTATCTATCAAAGCCAACAAGGATGCAAGGATCGAATCAAAGGAAGCATAATCCTCATTCAGAAGTTTAGAAAAGCTATTATTGTTCACATTAGAAGCCTTCAATTGCTTAGAAGAAGTGAAAGGTAAATCAACCTTATTTGGAACATTCAAAGAATCCTTTTCTTTTAAAGTAGTTTTTGATATTTAACAGTGGTTGTCTTAAGGTTAGGAACAGAAGTTTCATTAACAGGATTTTCTTTTTTTAGGATGAAGAATGAAATATTTAGAATTATCGTGCGTGGATTTTGCAGTGAGAACCAAAGACAGGGAAAATTTTCAAATTCAATTCTTTGCATGTAACCATAATTTTTAGATCCCAACTACATTTTTTTAGGGTGTTTCTTGGTAATGTCCAATTCAACAAGGATTCTAGCCACTGAAGGATGAGATTTCATAGTCGTTACCTAATCAATTTGTAATGATCGACAAAATAAAGCACCATAATAAAATTAATTGCTATCGAAATAGATTTCAATATTGAGAGAAATCCAAATCAAAATGATTGGGAATTAGGGTTTAAGGTTTAGGGTTTAGGGTTTAAGTTTAGGGTTTATGGATTAGGATTTAAACTTTAGGGTTTTTTGGGTTTGGTTTAGGGTTTAGGGTTAGTTTAAGGTTTAGAGTTAAATTAGGGTTTAGAGTTTAGGGTTTTAGGTTTTAGGGTTTATTGTTTAGGTTTTAGATGTTAAGGTTTATGGTTTATGATTTATGGTTTCGGGATTGGGTTTAGGGTTTAGGGTTTAGGGTTTATGGTTTTAGGTTTTAGGGTTCAGGGTTTAGGGTTTAGGGTATAGGGTTTTTTAACATTTCGGGTTTGGCATAGTAGGTTTTTGGTTTAGGGTTTAGGGTTATAGGTTTAGGGTTTAAGGTTTTAGGTTTAGGGTTTAGTTGAGGGTAGGGTTTAGGGTTTAGGATTTAGGATTTATGGTTTAGGTTTTAGGCTTTAGGGTTTAGGGTTAGGATTTAGGGTATAGGGCTTAAGGTTTTCTTTTATTTTTTTATTTTTTAAATTCAATAAATTGGTTAGTTTAGGTTTATTTAGTTTACTTAGTTTATTTATTATTTATTTTAGTTTATTTTATTTTTTATTTTTATTTAGGTTTATTTTTTATTTTTATTTAGCTTAGTTTATTTATTTTTCTTTAGGTGTTTTATTTTTGTTTATTTTTTAGGTTTAGGTTTAGGTTTGTTTTTATTTTTTGTTTTAGTTTTATTTTTTTATTTTATTTTTTAGATTTTATTTTTTATTTTTAAATTTAGGATTAGGTTTTTATTTTATTTTTTAAGTTTATTTTATTTTTATTCTAGGTTTAGTTTTTATTTTGTTTAGGTTTTTTATTTTTAGGTTTATTTTATTTTTTTAGTTTAGTTTATGTTTTTATTTATTTTATTTTATTTTAGTTTTTATTTTTTTATTTTATTTTTTGGTTTAAGTTTTGGTTGAGGTTTAGGTTTAGGTTTAGGTTTTAGTTTAAGTTTTACTTTATTTTATTTTTTAATTTTATTTAGGTTTGGGTTTTTTTATTTATTTTATTTTTAAGTTTTATTTAATTTAGGTTCAGATTTTTAAGTTTTTAGGATTTAAGGTTTAGGGTTTAGGGTTTGGGGTTTAGGGATTAGGGTTTAAGGTTGTAGGTTTTTGGATTTAGGGTTTAAAGTTTAGGGTTTGGGGTTTTAGGCTTTAAGGTTTAGGGTTTAGGATTTTAAGGTTTAGGGTTTAAGGTTTAGTGTTTAGGGTTTAGGTTTAGAGTTTATGTTTTAGTTTAGGGTTTAGGGTTCAGGGTTTAGGTTTTAGGTTAAGGGTTTATGTTTTAGTTTAGGGTTTAGGGTTTTTAATAAAGAACAAATTCATATTCAACATTTTTGATTTTCAATTTTATCAACCAAGTAGCACACCAATTTTTCTAAGACATAGCGATGACATAGATAAAAAATGAGCACACATAGAGAAAATGAAAAACTCTAGATAACTAGAACCGTCTCTACTACAAAGACACAGTTCCATAAGCAGCAGATCGTATTGGCCATTCTTTAGTTTTTCTCGTTCCCATTAGAACCCCCTCTGGGTAGCGGATCTGTCATATCCACATCTCTCCCTCCACCACCACCATGGCTATAACCTCTGTCGCTCCTCCAACCTCCATAACTATCTCTACTGCAAAGACACAATTCCATAAGCAACGGATCAAATTGAAATTCTTTAGTTTTTCTTCTTCCCATCAGAACCACCCCTTCATCTCGAGTAGCGGTATTCTCCATCATATCCCTGATCTCTCCTCCACCACCACCATGGATGTAACCTTTATCATTTTTCCCACCTCTATAACTTACACCTTCGTATCCACCAGCACCTCTAGATCTACCACCACCACTGCAATAATCGATGCCTCCGCCTTTGCCTCTAATGTTAGATCTAGGCTGAGCCTGGTTGATGGTGATGTTCCTGCCGTCAAGGTCCTGCCCATTCTTAGGGTTTAGGTTTCTTTTTAGGTTTATTGGTTTTAGGGTTTAGGTTTATTTTTTTATTAATTTAGATACTGTAGGTTTATGTTTAGGGTTTAGAGTTTAGGGTTCATGGTATATGGTTTTGGGTTTGGATTTTAGGGTTTAGGATTTTAGGCTTTAGCATTTAGTGTTAAGGTTTAGGTTTAAGGTTTAGTGTTTAGGATTTAGGGTTTAGGGTTTAGGGTTTATGGCTAGCTTAGGGTTTCAGGTTAGTTTAAGTTTTAGGGTTTAGGATTTAAGATTTGCACAAGTGTTGGGTTTAGCTAGGGTTTGCCTGGGGCCAGGTTTATGGTTTTTAAAATTTAGGTTTAGGTTAGGTTTAGGTTTGGCAGCTCAAGGTTTAAGGTTTGGACTGCAGGGTCCTGCTCAGGACGCAGGTAGGGTCAGTATGGGTGCAGGGCCCAGGGAGGTTGAGTAGGGAGTTTGGGCCCAGTGGTCCGCCTTGTGGGCCTGGCCTAGGGCTCATGGCCTAATAGGGCTCAGGGATCAGGGTTAGGGTCTGGGGGTGGGTCACCATGGTCCGCCTAAAGTTTAGTGTGGTTTGGCCCATGGTTATTTAGTTTAGGGTTGGCTCAGTGGCCTAGGGCCGAGATTGGGGTAGGTTTAGGGTTTAGGTGTTTTATGTTGATTTTTTTTAAATTAAGAGTTTAGATTTATTTAGTTTATTTAGTTTATTTTTATTTATTTTAGTTTATTTTATTTTATTTTTATTTTAGTTTATTTTATGTTTATTTATTTTAGTTTAGTTTTATTTTATTTAATTTTTTAGGTTAAGGTTTTATTTTTATTTTAGGTTTAGGTTTTAGTTTTATTTTATTTTATTTTTTTGAGGTTTTTAGGTTTTATTTTATGTATATTTTAGGTTTTATTTTTAGTTTAGTTTAGGTTTAGGTTTAGTTTATTTTAGTTTAATTTATTTAATTTAGGGGTTTTAGATTTAGGTTTTCTTTTCTTATTTATTTTTTAGATTTAGGATTTTATTTAGTTTTTATTTTATTTATTTTAGGTTTTTTTAAGGTTTAATTTTTATTTTATTTAGGTTTTTTATTTTATTTTAGATTTTTATTTATTTTATTTTAGTTTAATTTTAATTTTTATTTTATTTTCTTTTTAGGTTTAGGTTTTGGTTAGGTTTTAGTTTATGTTTTTATTTTATTTATATTTTAATATTTTATTTCTATTTAGGTTTATTTATTTTATTTTAAGGTTTTTCTTAGTTTAGGTTTAGGTTTTTTGCTTTTAGGGTTTAGGTTAGTTAGTAGGGAGGGAGGGTTTGTGTTTAGGGGGTTTAGGGTTTAGGGTTTAGGGTTTAGGGTTTAGAATTTAGTGTTTAGGTTTTAGGGGTTAGGGTTAACAGTTTAGGATTTAGGGTTTAGGGATTATAGGATTTAGGGTTTAAGTTTTAGGTTTAGGGTTCAGGTTTTAGTTTAGGGTTTAGGGTTTTTGGATTTTTTAATAGAGAACAAATTCAGATTCAACATTTCTTCTTTTTGATTTCATCAACCAAGTAACACGCCAAGTTTTCTAGGACATAAGCGACGACATAGATAGAAATTGAGCATGCATAGAGAAAATCAATAACCCTAGATAACTATAACCGTCTCTACCATAAATACACAGTTCGATAAGCAGCAGATCAAATATTATGTTCTTCAGTTTCTCTAGTTCCCATCAGAACTACCCTTGCCTCTCGAGTAGCAAGATCCACCATCGTGTCCCTGATCTCTCCCTATGCCACCACCATGGTTGTAACCTCCGTCGCTCTTCTAGCCTCCATAACCACCACTGCTCTGACCACCACCTATATATATATATCCACCAACACCTTCAGATTCCCCATAGCCACTACGATAATCGCCACCTCAACCTTCTCCTCCACTGCCAGATCTAGACAGAGCTTGCTTGACGGTGATGTTCGTGTCATCAAGGTTCTGCCCATTTTAAGGGTTTAGGTTTAGGTTTAGATTTATTAGGTTTTAGGTCTTAGGTCTATTTTTTAATAAATTTAATTACCTTAGGTTAAGGTTTAGGGTTTGGGATTTAGGGTTTAGGGTTTTAGGGTTTACGGTTAGGGTTTAAGGTTTAGGGCTTACGGTTTAACATTTAAGGTTTAGTGTTTGGGGTTTAAGGTTTTGGGTTTAGGGTTTTGTGTTTTTTTGGGTTTAGGGTTTATGGGTTTAGGGTTAGTTTTAGGGTTTACGATTTAGGGTTTAGGGTTTAGGATTTAAGGTTTAAAGTTTTCTTTTTTTATTAAATAAATTTGTAGGTTTAGATTTATTTAGTTTATTTTTTATTTATTATAATTTATTTTAATTTTTATTTTTATTTAGTTTCATTTATTTATTTTAGTTTAGATTTTCTATTTTAGTTTATTTTTTAGGTTTAGGCTTATTATTTAACTGAGCTTTATTTTTATATTATTTTTTAGGTTTAGGTTTTATTTTCTATTTTTAGGTTTAGATTTAGGATATTATTTTATTTTTTTAGGTTTAGGTTTTAGGTTTAGGTTTTAGGTTTTATTTTTTAGTTTAGGTTTAAGTTTATTTTTAGTTTATTTTATTTAATTTAATTTAGGTTTAGTTTATTTAAGGTTTAGGTTTAGGTTTCATTTATTTTAGTTTATGTTTAGTTTTATTTTATTTTATTTATTTTTCTTTTATTTTTATTTTAGGTTTAATTTTTTTTAGTTTAAGGCTTAGGTTTTATTTATTTTTTTATTTCTAGTTTTATTTTTTAAGTTTAGGTTTTTATTTAGTTTTTATTTTACTTTATTTTATGCTTATTTATTTTTATTTTAAGTTTACTTTTTCTTTTACTTTTTATTTTTAGTTTTATTTTTTAAGTTTAGGTTTAGGGTTAGTTTTTTTTTACTAATTATTTATTTTTTGAAAAAATTAAGTAAACTGGTATATTTAGGTTTATTTAGTTTATTCAGTTTAGGGTTTAGGGTTTATCTTTTAAGGTTTTAGGGTTTGGGTTTTAGGGTTTAGGATTTTTGGGGTTTAGGGTTTAGGGTTAGCTTAAGGTTTAGGGTTTAGGATTTAGGGTTTATGGTTAGTATAGAGGTTATAGTAAAGGTTTTAGGGTTTAGGGTTTAGTCTTTAGGGTTTATGAATTAGGGTTTATAGTTTTATTTTTTTAAAATTAAGTAAACTCGTAGGTTTAGGTTTTTTTTAGTATATTTAGTTTATTTTTATTTATTTTAGTTTACTTTATTTTATATTTTTATTTAAGTTTATTGTTTATTTTTATTTAGTTTATTTTATTTATTTTAGGTTTATTTGTTATGGTTTAGGTTTTTTTATTTTAGTTTAGTTTATGTTAGGTTAGGTTTAGGTTTATTTTATTTTGTTTATTTTATTTTTATTTTGAGTTTAGTTTTTTTTAGTTTAGGGTTTAGGTTTCATTTTTGATTTATTTTTATTTTTTAGTTATTTTTTAATTAGTTTTTATTTTATTTTATTTTAGGTTTATTTGATTTTTATTTTACATTTAGTTTTTATTTTATTTATGTTTTTTATCTTAGGGTTATTTTATTTTTTAGTTTAGTTAGCTTTTTATTTATTTTATTTTAGTTTATTTTTATTATTTTATTTTATTTTTAGCTTTAGGTTTAGGTTTTAGTTTAGGGTTTTATTTTATTTTTTTATTTTATTTAGGTTTTGTTTTTATTTATTTATTTAATTTTTAGGTTTTATTTATTTTATGTTTAGATTTTTAGGTTTTTAGGGTTTAGCGTTGAGGGTTTAGGGTTCTAGGATTAGGGTTTTAGGTTATAGGTTTTAGGGTTTTAGTTTTGGGTTTAGGGTTTATGGTTTAGGTTTAGGGTTTAGGGTTTTAAAGTTTAAGGTTTATGGTTATAGGTTCAGGATTTAGGATTTAAGTTTTAGGGTTAAGGTTTTTTATTTTTTTATTTTTTATTTTTAATTTTAATTTTATTTTTTAAAATTAAGTAAACTCATAGGTTTAGGTTTATTTAGTTTAGTTAGTTTATTTCATTATTTTTATTTAGCTTTATATTTGTTTTTATTTAGTTTAGTTTATTTATTTTAGGTATATTTATTTTAGGTTAGGTTTTTTATTTTAGTTAGTTTTTTAGGTTTAGGTTTAGGTTTAGTTTTAGTTTAGTTTTATTTATTTATTTATTTATTTATTAGGTTTAGGTTTTATTTTTTATTTTTAGGTTTAGGTTTAGGTTTTTATTTTACTTTCTTAGGTTTAGGTTTTTATTTTACTTTCTTAGGTTCAGGTTTTAGGTTTTTATTTTAGGTTTATTTTTAGGATTTAATTTTTAGTTTAGGTTTAAGTTTATTTTTAGCATATTTTGTTTTATTTAGTCTAGGTTTAGGTTTATCTTTTATTTATTTTAGTATAGTTTATTTTAGTTTAGGTTTAGGTTAATTTTATTTTCAATTTAGTTTTAGGTTTTTTTTTAGTTTAGGGTTTATGTTTCATTTTTATTTATTTTTAGGTTTTTTTTTTTTTTTTTAGGTTTAAGTTTTATTTACTTTTTATTTTATTTTATTTTAGGTTTATTTTAGTTTTATTTTAGATTTAGTTTATATTTTACTTAGGTTTTTTATTTTTTTTTAGTTTATAGGTTTTATTTATTTTATTTTAGTTTAATTTTTTTATTATATTTTTTTTAGGTTTAGGTTAAGGTTTAGGTTTTAGTTTATGTTTTTATTTTATTTTATTTTGGTTTAGGTTTTTTTATTTATATTATTTTTAAATTTTATATAGTTTACATTTAGGATTTTAGGATTTTAGCATTTTAGGGTTTAGGGTTTTAGGGTTTAAGGTTTAGGGTTCAGGGTTAGCTTAGGGTTTAGGGATTAGGGTTTAGGGTTTAGGGTTTATGGTTTAAGGCTTAAGGTTTAGGTTTTAGGGTTTAGGGTTTAGGGTTTTGAATTTTGAGGGTTTAGGGTTTATAGTTTAGGGTTTAGGATTTTTAGGGTTTAGGGTTTAGGGTTTAGGGTTTAGGTTTTAGGTTTATGGTTTAGGGTTTAGGGTTTAGGGTTAAGGTTTTAGGTTTAGGGTTCAAGTTTTAGTTTAGGGTTTAGGGTTTTCAATTTCTGTTAAGAGAGTAGAAATTCAGATTCAACATTTCTTCTTTTTAATTTCATCAACCAAGTAACACACCAAATTTTCTAAGACATAACTCGACATAGATAACAAATAAGCACGCATAACAAAAAATAAAAACCCTAGATAACTATAACCATCTCTACTGTAAAAACACAGTAACTCTAGTTCCCATCAGAATCACCCCGGCCTCTCGAGTAGCAAAATCCACCATCATATCCACTTGTCTCCCTCCACCACCACCACTGTTGTAGCTTCCGTCGCTCCTCCCGCCTTCATAACCACCACTACTTTGACCAGTATGTCGATATCCACCGCCTAGATCTAGACTAAGCCTGGTTAATGGTGATGTTTCTGCCATCAAGGTTCTGCCCATTTTCAAGGTTTTGGTTTACATTTATTAGGTTTTAGGGTTTAGGTTTATTTTTTAATATATTTAGTTACTTTAAGTTTAGGTTTAGGCTTTGGGGTTTAAGGTTTAGGGTTTAGAGTTAGGGTTTAGGGTTTAGGGTTTAGGTTTTAGGATTATGCTTTTAGAGCTTAGGGTTTAAGGTTAAGGTTTAGGGTTTAGGACTTTTTAGGGTTTAGGTTTTAGGGTTTAAGGTTTAGCATTTAAGGATGTAAGTTTAGGGTTATAGGTTTTGGGTTTAGGGTTTTGGGTTTAGATTTTTAGGGTTTAGGATTTAAGATTTAGGGATTTTAGGGTTTAGGGTTTATAGTTTAGGGTTTAGGGTTTTAGGGTATAGGATTTAGGGTTTAGGGTTTAGGTTTTAGGTTAATGGTTCAGGTTTTAGTTTAGGGCTTAGGGTTTTTGGGTTTTTTTTAAGAGAGAACCAATTCATATTCAACATTTCTTCTTTTTGATTTCATGAACCAACACACCAAGTTTTCTATGACACAAGCGGCAACATAGATAAAAAATGAGCACGCATAGAACAAATCAAAAACCCTAGGTAACTAGAAATGTCTCTACTTTAAAGACACAATTCTATAAGTAGTAGATCGGATCAGTCATTCTTCAGTTTATCCAGTTCCCATCAGAACCACCACGACCTCTCGAGTAGTGGGATCCACCATCATATCCTCGATCTCTCCCTCCGCCACCACCACGGTTGTAACCTCTGTCATTCCTCCCGCCACCAAAACCACCACTGCTCCAACCAACACCTCCATATCCACAAGCACCTCCAGATCCCTCACCACCACTATGATAACCACCACCTTCGCCTCCACTGCCAGATCTAGACTGAGCCTGGTTGACGATGATGGTCTCGCCGTCAAGGTTCTACCTATTCTTAGGGTTTAGGTTTTATTAGGATTTTTGGTTTAGGTTTATTTTTTATATTATTTAGTTACTTTATGTTTAAGTTTATGGTTTGGGGTTTAGGGTTTAGGGTTTAGCATTTTAGGGTTTATGCTTTTAGGTTTTAGGGTTTAGCTTTTTACATTGTAGGTTTAGGGTTTGGGATTTAAGGTTTAAGGTTTTTTTTTAATTAGGTGAACCAGTAGGTTTAGGTTTATTTAGTTTATTTAGTTTATTTATTATTTATTTTAGTTTATTTTATTTTTTATTTTTATTTAGGTTTATTTTTTATTTTTATTTAGTTTAGTTTATTTATTTTGTGTTTACTTATTTTTAGTTTAGGGTTTTGATTTTAGTCTATTTTTTAGGTTTAGGTTTAGGTTTAAGTTTATTTTTTAGTTGAGTTTTAATTTTATTTTATTTTTTAAGCTTAAGTTTTATTTTTATTTTTAGGTTTAAATTTAGGATTTTATTTTATTTTTTTAGTTTTAGGTTTTAGGTTTTTATTTTAGGTTTATTTTTAGGTTTTATTTTTTAGTTTAGGTTTAGGTATATTTTTAGTTCATTTTATTTTATTTAGTTTAAGTTTTGGTTATATTTTAGTTTATTTTATTTTACATTTATGTTTATTAATATTTTATTTTATTTAGTTTAAGTTTTTTTTTTATTTTGTTTATTTTATTTTTATTTTTTGGTTTTAGGTTTTTTTAGTTTTAGTCTTGGTTTTATTTTATTTATTTTCAGGTTTATTTTTTTAGGTTTAGGTTTTTATTTAATTTTATTTTAGGTTTATATTATTTTTATTTTACATTTAGTTTTTATTTTACTTAAGTTTTTTATTCTTAGGTTTATTATATTTTTTTAGTTTATTTTAGGTGTTTATTTATTTTATTTTAGTTTATTTTTTATTTTAATTTTTGGTTTAGGTTTAGATTTTAGTTTAGGTTTTTTATTTTATTTTATTTTGTTTTTTTATTTTTTTGTTTATTTTTATTTTATTTTATTTGGTTTTATTTAGGTTTTAGTTTAGGTTTTATTTTGGGTTTAGGGTTTAGGGTTTAGTGTTTTAGGGTTTAGGGTTTTAGGGTTTAGGGTTTAGGGTTTTTGGGTTTAGGGTTTGGGGTTAGGTTTAGTGGTTTTTAGGGTTTAGGATTTTGTGTTTAGGCTTTAGCATGATCGAGTATGACATCGAGGAAATGTGTACTATCTCAAAAAATAGAAGTCACCACCCTACAAATGGACCTAATCACCTTAATAATGACTCATAAGGACTATGGGTCTTCAGAATGTACCAGAGATTCTTCCCATACTTTACATGGAAATGTAAAGAGGTTTATTTTAAACTGGGTTCGTTAAGTTCCTTATAGGGGCAAGCCCCATAGTTAATTACATCCTAAGGAACAGGATTCCTTAAGAATACTATCGATTTAGGTAAATGATCGTTGTCTCTAAAGATTTCAAAGGTAGGACTATGAATCGATTGGTTTATTTTTTAGAAAGTCAAGTGGGATTAATCAAGAGGAGGGAGTTCTTATCGAAGCCAAATGATAATAAGTAGGGGATGCTTAGGATACTAGGAAGCCTTATAAGCATCCCAAACTATCCTATGGTTGGGCTTTATATTTTTGAAATTGAATTTATTTATTTGAGTTGAATTTTTATTAGAAATCTAGGGCTTACAATTCCATGATACAAGGTCATGGAAATGCCTAAGAGGTGAGGATTTATGCTCGTAACCCATAAAGGGAAGTAGCAACCTCTAAACCTAAATATAGGGAGCTTTGACAAGGGCCAAAAGCACGACCTAAATCTAACAAAATGGGTATTTGGTTTACCTCCACAAGAGAGGATAAACCACTCGATTGTTAGACTTACAACCGCCTGGGGGTGGCCACCAACTAACTCCTCCTACGATTTTAAAACATGTAGGCAAGTCATATGCTTTTGCAAGATAACTAAGCTATTGTTTATTTAGAAAGATATTAAGTCCTTAAACACACCCTAAGAGACTTGATCATGTAAGGCATTATTTAATGACTTAAATCTAATGCAAATTTTGTTACATTTTTTTATTTTTATTTTGGACAATCAATTTGACACAAGCTTTAGGATTCATATGCCATATGCATGATAAATTAGATTATGGGACAAAATCAGTGAGAAAAGGAGGTGTATTTCTACCATTTCTCAAAGGTCAAGCCAAGTTCTCTGGAAAAGGTGGAAGCCCTCCAATCAAGAGTGAAACAATATGCTTTTTATGCATGATGAGAAAATACAACATCCAAATTTTGCTAATTTTTTTTATCTTGTTTATAACCTAGGCTTTAGGTGAGGTTATGAGTTATTTATTTTTTAATTTTAATTGATTAGTTAGATAGAAAATTTATTTACCTACGAGCCTAATCTTCATCCAGGCCATACATCAAAGCAAGAAAGAAACTAGGAAAAGTTGTCGTCTTAATGCACAAGCTAAATAAACATCAATCAATTTATAAAGCTAGAGCAAAAGAATAAGAGGCCATTTGTGGTTGGGCTTCACCGCACAAACCCAAAACAAATAGCTTTCTACCCTTATACAACACTGATTATAAATGAATTAAATACAATCAATAAGAATTCATTGTTATGGGGGACTTCATTCTTCATATCTTCTTTTCTTCTTCTTCTTCTTTTGGTTATTGGAATTACTTATTTTAATGGTACATAAGATAGTTATAACCAATGTTCATCATAATCCACATAACAATCATTCCAAAATCAATTACATCAAAATGAAAGGGAAATTCCAACTAATCATAGAGATAAACAAACCATTCAATCAAGATGTATATATAAATTAGCACACACATGGGTAAATATATTTTGGATTATGCTTAAATAAACCTTCACACAAGCATTTTATAATTAATCTTAAGCAATCAAGACAATGTTAGATCATCATGCCTAACATGTATAACATCTATTTAAAACACATCACAAAATAAAAGAAAACATCAAATCATTTATTAAAAATTGACTTATTAATATGTGTTCCATTAAATCTATGAAGCAATGGTTGAAGCTAAGATCAACAACCATTTTATGATTTATTGATTTGATTAGACCAAAAAGCTAGAATTAATTACATGTAAAGAGAAAAGAGAAACCATCTAAAGATTCATAAATTAGTAAATGGGTACTATCCTTTAATATGGTGCATACATCTAACCATTGGTTGGTTCTCACTATGCTAATGGATCATAGTTTAATGGATACATTTATTAGTTGGTTTATTGATACTCATGGTATGAAAGTAAGTCCTTAATGGTTATACATTAAGGCTTTCTTTTGTTTTGATAAGTAGAGATTAATATATTTGATCAAGAGAACTATATTTGGGAAAGGATTGTTTTTCCTAATAACCATTTTGGAGATTTATTTGAAGATTTTATTTAGAATGTATTATTGTTTTAATTTCCTATGATTTACTTAAACAAAAATATATATTCAAAAGAAAGGCATTTTAAAATTAAGTAAAGTGAAATACTATCACAAAATACACAACACTTCATTTCTTTCCCAACATGTGTAACATGTACATGGATGAACCCTAAGCATATCTATTCATGTAAATGGAATTGTTTAACACACCTTCATGATGAATGCTAAGAGAGTTTGTTTAAGAAAGTTTGGAATGTTTCATGTATGTATGATTTTGTTAAGTAGAAAAGAGTGATTCTTTTATTCATCTTCATATGCACATTTACAAGTATAAAAGACATAGTAGATGCCATCATTGTTAGCACTGGGGGTGTAAGGTACAAGACCTACTTAGGGCTACTT
Organism: Cymbidium sinense; assembly: GCA_021442155.1. Taxonomy (NCBI): domain Eukaryota; kingdom Viridiplantae; phylum Streptophyta; class Magnoliopsida; order Asparagales; family Orchidaceae; genus Cymbidium; species Cymbidium sinense. Next base: position 92,965,669 of record CM038214.1, on the reverse strand, counting down.
AAAGCCTCGCAACCCTGGGTTGTCCAGACTAATATACCACTTTTCTTAAATATATGTGCATGTACAAAATGAAATGCATGGAAAGAGAATCATGCAAAAGTTTATGTTTGTTTGATTTTGGTTTGATTGTTTAGTTTATATGTGTGATGTGGAATTCCTTCTTAAGTCATGACATAGGAGTGTATAGGAATGGATTTAAGCAAGTGTTATGTCCTTTTCAAATGGACAATATACTTTGGAAACCCTATACAATTCTATGTTAAGAAAGAGAGGGAGAATCACATAACACATTTTGTACTATTCATAGTCAAACTCATAAGCAATTGTAAATAGCATACCCTTCATTTGTAATGTTTGAATTATAAGTTTTCAAAAATAGTTTTGGATTTAGTAGTGAAAATAGCCATTCATATCCTTACTTTAGCCAAAGCATGTAATTTGACATAAAGGAAACATTTCATTTTAATTTGATTTTTCAAAAGGCATGAATGCATGATTTTCATATGACATACATAATTAGCATGTTAGGAAAGAAATAAAGTGATGAAAGCATGTAAATTCATTCACCCTAATTAACTCCTAAAGACAATCCTATGGAATGAGATTATTTAAAGTAAATCAAATTATTTTAAAGAGATTTTTGTTTTATTTTGAGATTGATTTGAATTTAGGAAATGTGAAGAGGTTTGCTGGTCCTAACTCATTTCCCACATGTGTATGATGTTTTAGCATATTTTTAGAACCATTAGATTGATTTTATATTTTGTTTAGGTTAAGGTCTACATTAAGTCATTAATTACCCCTTACCTACACCATTTTAACATATTTAATGAAATAATTATGAGCCAAAGCAAGGAATTTAAATCAGCAATGCACCTAAGAAAGAAAGGGGCCTAATGCATTTGGTCACAATTAATGATTAATTAAGCTAAAGGGTCTAATTTAAGTACTTTCATAACCCTTCCCACACATATGGGTTAGATATGATTTCCTTAAGTTACTTAGGTTATTGAACACCTAAGCATCTACCCAAGAAGGAATTGATTAAGTTCATATTGATTTGATTTTAAAATTTGGATTAATTAAGCCATTTATTAAGTGATTAAACTATTTAATTAATTTCACTTTAATTATATTTTTATCCAAATGAAATGAACTTAGGGGAAAAGATTTGAGAGGACTCTAATCTCATTCCCAAGTCCATTCAATTCTACATTAGCAAACTTAATTAACTAATTCATCACTATTTAATAAGTTAATTAATCACTTAGTTGATTAAGGAAATGATTAGGAGTGGATCAAGCAATTACCCTAATTAAACCATAATAAATTTCAAGAAAATCATGGGAGGTCAAGGTCATCCCATTAATCAACCCTAAGAAGTTTGGAATTAACCAGTGAAATAATTAAGGAGTAATTAACATAATTACAATCCCAATAAAACCCTAAATACTATTCAAAATCCATCAAACTTAATTTTAGATTATTCCCTTTGAATTATCTTCACAATGCATTTTATTTTATATTTTTCTTAATTTTCTACATTTAGTTATGTTATTTTAAAGTTTTTATGTTTATTAGGTAAGTAAATCCCTAATTATATGACTAATCGAGTCAGAGCCAGGTGGACCACTGACGCGGCACATGCTTTCCATGTGGTGTGATAGGATTCATCACTTATGTTATCACATCAATCGCAGTACCGTGCTTTGCTTTCTAGATCGATCAAAGATCTATGGTTGAGATTGAGCCCACAGTTTCTAAAGGGATTAATCACAGATCTAGCATGGATTAATCAGGACCGTCCATCCAAAATGTGCATATGGATGGTCCATGGTCCATCACTAACCTCGCCTATGGGAGAGGGCATCCGTCCACTCCTTATGGAAAAATCTTAGCTCGATTGAGCTCAAATTGAGCTCAAACTCAACCCACCCCATCAACTTCCAAGGGGATGAGCAGTTAGTTGAAGCCTTGTGGGCCTACCGCACCACATATAGAATTCAAACTCAGTCTACTCCTTTCTCCTTAGTGTATGGCTTTGATGTTGTTCTACCATTAGAAGTCCAACTCCCATCACAAAGGATAGCTGTGGGTAGCAAGATCACAATAGGGCAGAACACCAAGTTGTGGATAGAAGAGCTCGAAGGTTTGTAGGAGAGACACTTGTGGGCATGCCAAAACCTTGAGTTATACAAAGCTAAAATGATTCAAATTGACAAAAATTTGGTCCATCCTAGAGATTTTCAAGTAAGATAGCTTATTTTATTTCTAAGGAGACTGATTGTTGCCCATAATAAGATGGGAGACAAGTTTAAACCCACATGGGAAGGCCCTTTTTCCATAGAGAAGGCCTACTAAGGAGGATCTTATCAACTTATAATCATAAGGGAGAGTGCCCAATGCTTCCAATCAACAAGCTCTACTTAAAGAAATATTATAAATCATGTTTGAAAATAATTATCATCAATGAATATTCCATTTTGAATTCAATTTTTTCCATGCCAAAAGTTCTTGTTTATGAATCCTCCATGATGTGTTTAGGATATGTGTATGAAACCTTAGCGACATCCTATCCTTCATCGACACAACACAAAAATATAAAACAAACACATATCTTTTATTTTGTGCTACTCTGAGTTGAGATAATGCCACTAGTGGCACTCACTTAGTAGCTGTTCTAAGTCAGGCTGATGTGCTACGCTGCTAGTGTGTCACCCAGAGGTCCTTTTGCTTTAGATGATGTAAGTCTACTACACTTTCGTCGCTTACTTGGCCACTGCAATGAGGGCCTTGTTAGTTTGGTAAGTCTTAATGCATGGCTGGTAAGCTACATCATGTTGGCTTCGTTTAGGAGGATGTGAGTCTGCTACACTTTCTTTGTTGGGTTAGCCTTCATGCATTGACTAGGTTGAGTATATTTGTAGTTTAGGATAAGTCCCATATTGGCTCCTTCCCTCATGACTACTTCATGTCTAGGTCCAATCCTTCCTCCGAGCTCCCTGCTTAATAGTCGCTCTAGGTCGATAGCATATGTCCCACTGATGACAGACTATCCCGATGATCAGTTCCACTTGGAAAGTTGTAAGCCTACATGCTTTCTTTCCATATTGATCATTGCACACCGACAGGCACCTTTGGTTGGTTTGTTCTCACTACACTGATGAACACACCACTCATGCTAATGGATACACCTTAGGTTGGTTGGTTCTTCCACAATAGGATACACCACTCATGGTAGATGTAAGTATGCTACACTTTCTCCTTGACTTGGCCACCATACACCAATAGGCTTTATTTTTAGGCCTCAGGATAATGCCCCTAGTAGAACCTCCCCTGTGGGCACTATATTTGGATCACATCCTTTGCACCCCATTTAGACACTATTGGGTTTCTAGATTGGTTCTCTTTCCTAGTAACCACCCATGTGGTTGGAGAATCCATCCTATGGATGTGTAGATTCTCTCTTTGTCTAGTAAATCTGAGATAGGTCAAGGCCTACATAGCCTCTTCTCAATGTTGTCCCTCGTACGCCAGCAGGGTCCACACAAACATATAAACAAAATATATGTTCACTTGTGGATTAGGAGGGCACCCTTAGTGGTACATTTTCTCAAGAAGGCATCCTATCTTTAGGGAAGTGTCAAAAAACTATTTATTGGAATCACCTGACTACTCTTGAGTTAATAAAAGTACCCAATGACATTCACTCAATAGTCTCCCCTAAGTAAGGTTCAATTTGTTGTGCTACCAACAAGTCACCCTAGTGGTTGTTCCTTGGTTTAGATGTAAATCTGGTGCTCCTTCTTCCTAGCACAACTATTGCACACCGAAAGGCAACCCCTTAGGTTGGCTAGCTCTACTCCATGGCTAGTAGACTATCTTTTTGGATTTGTAAATCTAAGATAGGACAGGTCTGATATAACCCCTTCTTAGTGGGTCCATCGCACACTGACATGGTATACAAATTAAATCTATCAAATTTGACTGATCTCACATCCCTAGTGGATATGCCCTCAATTTAAAATTAAACTAAACCAAACAAACCATATCAAATCACATGAAATTAAGATAAAATTAATCTTGAATACTTTTGAGTTGACATAACTCCCCAGCGACATTCACTCAATAGTCTCTCTAGGTTAGGTTTGATTTGTTGTGCATCCAACAGGCTACCCCAACGGATGTTCCTTGCTTTGGAAGATGTAAGTCTACTATGCCTTCTTCCTAGCATAACCGCCACTCACTAAAAGGCAACCCCTTAGGTTTGATAGCTCTACCCCATAGCCAGTAGACTATCCTTTTGGATTTGTAAACCTGAGGTAGGTCAAGCCTAATATAGCCCCTTCTCAGTGGGTCCATCACACACTGATAAGGTCCATACATTAACTCAGATTAAGTTAAACCCAATCTAATATTTTCCAGTGGAGTTAAATCACACCCTTCTCGCTAGTGGAGCCCCAAATCATATATAAATAAGTCAAGCAAACAAATCAAATTCAAAACCAACCTCTCTAGTGGAGCAAAATTAAACCAACTCCCTCAATAGAGTCTAAATCAAAGAAATCCAACCAAAATCTTATTCCCAGAAGATACATCCCCAAACAAATCTATGAAATCAAACACAAATCCCAATCTTCAGGGGATAGCACGAACCTACTTCCCTAATGGAAGGTTAATATACTCGATCCCCATCAGACTCGAGCCCATATCTTTAGCAGATATGGCTCCACATCAATTAAATTAAATTAAATTAAAGTCAATTTAATCTTAATCCTTGATGGATTATAGATTATTATCCCCAGTGGATCTTCTTTCCACAAATCATATAATCAAATCAAATTCAAACCTTCCCTAGCAGATTTTCTTCTTCTATGCCCTAGACATAGAGCCCTCACATGTCACATCCAATGCATAAGTGATCCCCTAACGGAACTCCGTCCATGTCCTTGACATGGAATTCTCATCAAATGTTATTTCTTCTCTTATGCGCACCTTTAATACTTCAACCAAAAGCCTAACAATGTATTCATTCAAATTACATCATCTTAACATTAGAATCAACATTTTATGATTTGTGATGGTGCAAGCTCAAACTAACTATACAATATCATGATAAACATATTATAATGTGAATTAACACACTATATTATATTTTAATATATGATGTTATATTATAATTTACTATAATATAATATATTGTCTAACATTACACCTAATTACAATCACTTTAAGGGAATAAGTAACAATAGTTTCTCAAAATATGAATAATGTTCATTTTGGATGTAAAATTGTTAATTTTCTATTAGAAATGGTACAAAATAGCATAATTTTGGTGTTGCTTCTTGGTGTGTGCCATGAATTTGGCCAAATTCTTTCATCTCAACCTTTAAACTAACATTTTTGTGAGTTTCAACAAAAGTAAAAACATACTAAAATCTACAATAACATTTAGTAACATACCACCACATTCATATATATATGAAGTTAGATTGTTACATTATATTTTAATATGCCTTCATATAATATATTATCTTACATTACACCTTAAAATGAATCTCAAAATTAAAATTTTGAAAAATGAACATTTATTTTGGATGCAAAATTCACACCATAGCACACCCCTAATGATGTTCCTTTAAGCTTACCTTAAATTTGGACAAATCCCATCATCTTAGCCTATAATTTAGTATTTTTATGAATTATACCAGTACAAAATCTACTACATCATACTGTAGAAAACTAAAATATGCTAAACAACAAGTAGTAATACACAATAGTATGCTATAATGCATGATGCTACACTATGTTATGGCATCCTATATTATAATACACTATAACATATTATATTATATTATATTATGTTGCATATGACATCACAAGGGATTGCTTAAGATAAAAAATCATAAAATTAGTCTAAACAATAAAAAATTATATATTTTAGTTGTATCACTTAGATATTTTAAATTGAAACAATATATTATGATGCCATCTACCTATTATGAATTTGGCCAAAATTCCACAATTTTAAAGTCTAAATCAACATTTTTATAAATAATGCTAGTATAGGCTCACGCATGGTTGTAAAATACTAAAAGAATTTAAAATGAACAATATATTATGATATATGATGTTATACTATGCTACAACATATAATATTTATTTTGAACATAAAATCTTACTTTTTAGACTAAGTGGCATAACACACCTTTGGTACTTTAATTCACACTTCAAATTTAACAAATTTCATCATCTAATTTATTAAGTCAATATTTTTATTATCTATATTAATATAGACTATAGGGCACAATACCATAATATACTAAAATATTTCAAAAAATCTTATAATATCCAAAAACATATCACTACATGCTCAAATTTATGATGCTACATTATACTATAATATATGTTAATATAATATTATTTAGGGTTAAGGTTTAGGGTATTCAAATCCTAATAGTCAAGGGAAGTCACTTGAAGGCATTTTCTTTAGCTACCATAATAATGTTAAGATTAGGTCATTCTTTAGATCTACTCTTAATGAGATCTTTATACAAGGTTTAGGGATTAGGGTTTAGGGTTAGGGTTTATAGTTAGCTTAGGATTTAGGGTTTAGGGTTAGTTTGGGGAGTAGGGTTTAAAGTTTGGGGTTTAGGGTTTAGGGTTTAGCATTATAGGTTTTAGGTTTTAGGGTTTATATTTTTATGGTTTAGGGTTAAGGGTTTTAGGGTTAAGGGTTTAGACTTTAGGGTTTAGGGTTTAGGGTTTATGGTTTTTAAGATTTAGGGTTTAGGGTTTAGGTTTTAGGTTTAGGGTTTATGTTTTAGTTTAGGATTTAGGGTTTTGGGTTTAGGGTTTAAGGTTTTTTTTAATAGATAAAAAATTCATATTCAACATTTCTTCTTTTTGATTTCATCAACCAAGTAGCACCCAAAGTTTTATAAGACATAAGCGATGATATAGATAAAAAATGAGCACCCATAGAGCAAATCAAAACCCTAGATAAGTAGAACCGTCTCTACTATAAAGACACAGTTCCATAAGCACTAGATCGAATTGACCATTCTTCGGTTCCAGCCTCTTGAGTAGATCCTCCATCATATCCTCCACCCATCCCTCCTCCCGACCACTGACTATCCTCCATTGCTCCTCCCGCCCCCATAATGCCACTACTTCAACCACCTCCACCATATCCACCAGCACCTCCAGATCCCCCACCACCACTGCGATAACCACCACCTCCGCCTTCACCTCCACTGCCAGATCTAGATTGAGCCTAGTTGACGGTCATGTTCCCATGGATATGCCGCCCATTCTGTGGTTTAGGGTTTGTGGGGTTTAGGGGTTTAGCTTTAGGGTTTAGTTTAGGGTTGGAGTTTAGGTTAGTTTGAGGGTTTAGGTTTAGGTTTGTGGGTGAGGGTTTAAGGATTTAGTGTTTGTTAGGATTTAGGTTTTGGTTTAGGGTTTAGGTTTGGGGTTTAAGGGGTTTAGGGTTTAGTGGGTTAGGGTTTGTGGTAGGTTACAAGTTTAGGGTTTAGATTTAGGTTTGGGGTAGGGTTGGGTTTATGGTTTAGGGTTTAGGTTTAGGATTTAAGGTTTGTGGTTTTTTTTAAATTAAGTAAACCAAGTAGGTTTTGGTTTAGTTTATTTATTTATTTTAATTTATTTGAGTTTATTTTATTTTATTTTATTTAGGTTAATTTTTATTTTATTTAGTTTAATTTATTTATTTAGTTTATTTATTTTAGTTTAGGTTTTATTTTAATTTATTTTTAGATTTAGGTTTATTTATAGAGAGTTTTATTTTTATTTTAGGTTTAGATTTTATTTTATTTTAGGTTTAGGTTTAAGTTTTATTTTATTATTTTAGGTTAGGTTTTAGGTTTTATTTTTATTTTTGGTTTTATTTTTAGTTTAGATTTAGGTTTTTTAGTTTATTTTATTTTATTTAGTTATGGTTTAGGTTTAGGTTTATGTTTTATTTCTGTTAGTTTAGTTTACTTTAGATTAGGTTTAGGTTTATTTTATTTTTATTTTAGGTTGAGGTTTTTTTTTCATTTAACGTTTTAGCTTTATTTTTTATTTATTTTAGGTTTATTTTCTAGGTTTAGGTTTTAATTCAGTTTTTATTTTATTTTATTTTACGTATATTTTATTTTTATTTTAGGTTTTGTTTTTATTTTATTTAGGCATTTTATTTTTTATTTTAGTTTAGGTTTTATATTTTATTTTTTTATTTATTTTTTTTATTTTATGATTTTATTTTTAGAAATTTATGTTTTAATTTTTTTTTTTAATTTTTAATTTTATTTTTGTTTAGGTTTTTATTTATTTTATTTTTAGGTTTTATTTTGTTTATGTTTAGGTTTTTAGCTTTTTATGGTTTTTGGTTTAGGGTTATTGTAAGGTTTAGGGTTTAGGGTTTAGGGTTAGGGGTTTAAAGTTTAAGAGTAGGGTTTAGGGTTTAGGTTTTAGATTTAGGGTTCAAGTTTTAGTTTTAGGTTTAGGATTTAGGGTTTAAGGTTTTTTTAAAGAGAGAACAAATTTAGATTCAACATTTTTTTTTCAATTTCATCAATCAAGTAGCACCCTAAGATTTCAAAGGCATAAGCTATGACATAGACCAAAAATGAGCACCCATAGAGAAAATAAAAAATCATAGATAACTAGAACCGTCTCTACTATAAAGACACATGTAAGTATATTGGATCGCTTTTGCTTTCTCCAAACCACCGCTTTCGTAGTAGGATCGCATCATATCCTGATCTCTCTTGCCACCACCATGACAGAATCTCTCCCTCCTCGCCTCCATAACCACCACTTCTCTAACCGCCTCCTCCATATGTATCACACTCTATCCCACCACCACGATAACCACCACCTCCTGCCACCTCCACGCCAAGATCTGGGACCCAGCCTGGGCTGGATGTTCCTACCATCAAAGTTTATTCTGGGTTTGGGGGTTAGTTAGGGGTTTAGTAGGGTTTTAGGTTTAGAGTTTTGTTTGGGTTTAGGGTTGTGGTTTATGGATTAGGTTTTGTGGTTTTGGGTTTAGGGTTAGGTTTGGTTTAGGTTTAAGAGTTTAGGTTTAGGGTTATGTATAAGGTTTGGTTTTAGGGTTTAGGTTTGGGTTGTGGTTTAGTAGGTTTGGTCTTTTAGGTTAGTTTGTGGATTTTGGCTTTAGTGTTTTTTATTAAATTAAATAAATCGATAGGTTTAGGTTTATTTAGTTTATTTATTATTCATTTGAGTTTATTTTATTTTATATTTTATTTTTTTTTATTTTATTTAGTTTATTTATTTTAGGTTTATTTATTTTAGTTTAGGTTTTATTTTAGTTTATTTTTTAGGTTTAGGTTTATTTTTAGTTGAGTTTTATTTTTTTTTATTTTAAGGTTTAGGTTTGTTTTATTTTTAGGTTTAGTTTAAGGTTTTTTTTTTGGTTTAGGTTTTAAGTTATTATTTTAGGTTTACTTTTATGTTTTATTTTTATAGTTTAGATTTTGGTCTATTTTTAGACTATATTATTTTATTTAATTTAGGTTTAGGTTTAGGTTGAATTTATTTTAGGTTTAAGTTTAGCTTTTATTTATTTTTGTTTAGTTTATTTTAGTTTTTTATTTTTTTTTTTTTTTTCCTTTATTTTTTTAGGTTTTTTTTAGTTTAGGGTTTATGTTTTATTTTTATTTATTTTAGGTTTATTTTCAAGTTTAGGTTTTATTTATTTTTTATTTTATTTTATTTTAAGTTTATTTTATTTTTTTTATTTTATTATTTTATTTAGGTTTTATTTATTTATTTATTTATTTTTTTTATTTTTTATTTTATTTTATTTTCTTTTTTTTAGGTTTTAGTTTATTTTTTTATTTATTTATTTATTTTATTATTAGATTTTATTTAGTTTAGGATTAGTTTTATGTTTTAGTTTTAGGGTTTTAGATTTAGGTTTTAGGGTTTAGGTTTAGGTTTAGGTTTAGGGTTTAGGGTTGTGGTTTAGGTTTAGGTTTAGGTATATGGTTAGCTTTGGGTTTAGGGTTATGGGGTTTATTTAGGGCTTGGGGTTTAGTGCTGTTTTGGGGTTTTTTTTTTGGGTTTAGGTTTTAGCTTTTAGGTTTAGGGTTAGTTTAGGTTTTGGGTTTAGGGTTTAGGGTTTGGGGTTTAGGGTGTAGTGTTTAGGATTTAGGGTTTAGGTTTTAGGTTTAGGGTTCAAGATTTAGTTTAGGGTTTAAGGTTTTTTTTAAGAGAGAACGAATTCAGATTCAACATTTCTTCTTTTTGATTTCATCAACCAAGTAACATCCCAAATTTTCTAAGACACAAGTGACGACATAGTTCAAAAATGAGCACCCATAGAGCAAATCAAAAACACTAGATAAGTTGAACTGTCTCTACTTGTTGACCTCATTTTTGGAGTGAGCTCTCAACTTCTTCATCTTAGACATAGACTCTCAGACATTAAGAGTTCCTTAGTCCTTCTTCATTTTAGACATAAGACTCCTCTACATTAAGAGTTCCTTAGTCTTAAGACACTTCTAGTGATTAGTGAACACTTAACCTAACCCTAGAGACTTAAGAGTTAACCATAGGAATAAGTTATGCCTTGTGTATTAGAAAAATTTTCCTACCTATAGATTGAACCATACTTCCTTCTTTCAAGTCCTCAACCCAACTTTAAATTGAAACCAACTTTAAATTCAAACCAACTTCAAATTCAAACCAACTTCAAATTCAAATCAACTTCAAATCCAAACCAGCTTCAAATTCAAATCAATTTCAAATTCAAATGTACTTCAAATTCAAATCAATTCCAAGTCAGACCTTAAAAATTGATTTTCTCAAATCCAAATCAATTCTAAAACTCAAATCATGAATCAATTCCAAATAATTGAAATCCATGATCAATCCTAATCCCAAATCTTTCCTAAGCCATTTTGATTTCATCTTATGGACTTAGCTTAAATCAAATCCAAATCACTTAAATATTTTCATAACTAATTTATATTCTCATTTATATTCACAAATATAAATTCAAATGACCAAAACCAAATTCAAAACTCAAGCCCAAATCTAACCAAAATTCAACCTAAACTATTTCAAGTCAAATTTTTGAACTTAGCAAAATCCAACTCAAATCAATCCAAACCTTTGATTTTCTCTTCAAACAATCTATCCTTCAATCACAAACTAAATTCAATCATAAACTTTATCATCAAACCAAAACTAAATTCAAAACTCAAACCCAAATCAAACCCATGTTCATCCTTTGAAGTTGAAATTGTCAAATGAATCAAAACTCATTTGACTCCAAATCACTTGCAATTGGGTTTATATTTCAATCATAAGTCGATATGTGAGTTTAGCCTAACTTGAATCAAGCCTTCATCAAGTCAATTGACCCATTGAGGCTCACTTGACCCAAAGTGACTTAAAGTACCTTTTTTAGCCAAATTTTAATCCTACCCAAATTGGATTGAACTAAGCCCACCTAAGCCTCACATTGTGAGCAACAATCATCATATAATGATCAATCAATCAAATTGGGTAAAACCAAGTCAAACCTAACCTTTGACCAAGTCAACACTTAGCTCAAATGAAACCTAAACTAGCCAAAATCCACCATAGGACAAATTGATTGAAACCATTGATCTAAACCAATTCATGATCAATGATTGCACTTGACCAAGTCATCATTTGAGCCAAACCTAGCCCAATTGGCCACTTGACCTAAGTTGATCCAAGTTGACCTAAAATGTCAAAATGTGTCAAAACTTGATCTAAGCCAAATTGATTGCATCCAATGGGTCAAATTCATTCTAAATCACTTGGTGAACTTGACCAAAGCCTCAATTAGCCAACTAGACCCAACCTAACCTAATTGGCCATGAACCCAACTTGACCTAAAAGGTCAAATCAACTTGAAATAAAACCAAACCAAAATTGATTGAAACCAAAGCTTGCAAATCATTTTAAATGATTAATAAAGCCTAAACCAACCCATGACCTAACCCAATTAAGTCAAATGGGTCAAATTGGTCAACTTGACCCATTTGACCTAAATGAATTCAAATGAACCAAAACCAAATCTAAACCAAATTGAACCAAATAAAAGATACCAAAATACTTCAAATGGTCATATGAACTTGACCTAACCCATGGTTTGACTCAATTTGACCAATTGGTCAACTTGACCCAAAGTGACCCATTTTGACCAAAATGGGTCAACTTGAGCCAAATCATATCAAATTCATTGAAAATTGGCACAACCCATTTTTCAATCATACCAATATGCCCAAATCAAAAACAAAGCTAAATGACCATTTTACATCTAGGTCAAAGGGTAACCTGTGGCCAAATCCACTTAGAATTTGGTCAATTCCTTTTCATGGCCACTTAGCATTCTCCTAGTTGACCATTTAGACACCAAGGGAGGTGGTGCACATGACCCAATGGGTTTGGTCAGCCAAACCCAACTCAAGGCCATAATCGACCATCCCACTCAAAATTTTTCCACATGGATCACCTCCCAACCTCATTTTCACACATGTGCACCTCCACACTTTCACTCCTTTGCCAAAATTGAACCACATGGGATGCCTAACAATCTAAACAACCAATTCAATCTGATCTATTTGATCAAAATGGAAAGAAGGCTCTCGGCCATCCGATTCAAGTAGGGGGAGATATACTCTCCCTCATTCTAATTCAATTGATGACTCTTGCATTTGATTGAGCTCAGAGGATAAAAGGCAAGCATCCACAAGCTTCCTAAGGATTCTAGAGCTCATTCTATTTCTCTTCTCGCTTACTTAAGTCAAAAATAGAGGAGGTAGGAGAAATTTCCAACTCACTCATCACTCCACCAAAGTCCAATTGCTCTTGCAAGCACCATCTGGGAGGCAAGTCGTGCTCATCCAAAGCTTCTCCCAAGTCTACAAGCCATGCGAAGCTTCACCTAGACCAAAGTCAGAAGCCATTGAAGCAACATTTGGTCAATTGGAAGATCCACTGCAAATTGAACCTTCAAACCTTCAACAGGGCTTCATCTCCACTAGACAAAGCTACCTCAATGGTTGGAACCACCGGTGATAGCCTCCAGTGAGGTGTGAATCAAAATCAAGCTTAGGTTGAAAATTCTTTGGTCCTTTGTGAAGGGATTTTTAATCCCATTGAACCTCCACCATTAGATCTTCTTCTCTATGCTCTTAGATGGTGTGGGTTGAATCCTAGCCTTATCCGAGCTCAAGTGAGCTTGGATTAAGCCATGAAGGATGGTCGATCTCCATCTTCCGCAAGCAAAGGCAGGGATAAATCATGGACCATCCATCCCGCATGTTTTGGATGGTCCCGATTAAAATGCCGATCCATTGATTATTTTCATTAGAGCTTTTATCGACCATCCAATCCTTGATCTGACGCCAAGGAGAAAAGTGGAATCGCCGGATGATGACATATGATTTGAAAACTTAAATAATGAATCCCATCATGCCATGTGGAAAGCACATGCCGCATCAGTAGTCCACATTGCGTCGACGGGATTTGTTAATTAATTATGCTATTTAATTATCCCTTAATCACTAAAACATCCTAAATTTATAATTAAATATAGAAAAATTAGAAAAATATAAATGAAAGCTCATTTTAAATATAATTCAGTGAGGAATAATATAAAATTATTTCTAATTGATTTTAAACAGTGAATTTTCCTTAATTAGGGTTTAATTAAGAACTTAATAATTCTAATTACTCACCAACCATTTCATTAATTAATTCAAACTTCGTGCATGTTTAGTGACCTTCCCCTAATTTTCTTGGAATTTATTAATAAGTTAATTAGGAAAATCAATTAATGAATCTCTAATCACTCTCTTAATGTAATTAAAAGTAATTAAGCATATGAATAGTGGTTTAATCACTAAATTAAGATAATCAAGCATTGTTTAAGTGAAGAGGAGGTTTATGGAATGGGTTCGTAATTTCCCTAAGTTATTCCTTAAATCCCCTTTTATTACTCAATCCAAACCTAATTAAGGATTAATCCACTAATGATCTACTTAATTAGCTTAATCAGAATTTCAAAATTAATCTGAACTTAATCAATCTCTTTCTGGGTAGATCCTTAGGTGTTCAAAAACCTAAAGTAAATTTAAGGAAACCATTTCCAACTCACATGTGTGGAAGGTTATGAAAGTACTTAATTAAACCCTTTAGCTTAATTAATCAATAATTGTGAGCCAATTTCATTAGGCCCCTTTCTTTCCTAGGTGCATTATTGATTTAAATTCCATGGTTGCATATCATATGTTGGCTCAATTAGGTTAAAGTGGTGTTAGGGTAAGGGTAATTAATGGACTTAATTTACACCTTAACCTAAACAAAATATAGAATCAACTTAATGGTGTTGGTGTTTTCTCTGAAATAGAGGAAAGGAATGACACCACATAGAGTTTAGGAATATTTTATTTAGTTAAAGAATTATGGCATTAAGGAATAAACATATTATCTAGAAAGATAAACATGCTCTCGTAATGGATTAATCATTTCAATAAAAGACTCCTAAGGATAATGGGACTTAGTCTAATATTTTCCCACAATGGAAAAGTAGAACAGGGTTTATTTTATCCTGGGATCATGGTTCCCTATAACGGCAAGCCTCTATAGTTAATTACATCTTAGGATGGATCTCTTCCTAAGAATACCCTCGATTAAAAAAATACGTAGTTATTCCTAAAGACTGCCAAGGTAGCTTTCAAAGGATTGATTTTTTGAAATTCAATTGGGAGTGGTCCAAATTAGAGAGAGTTATTTTCAAGAGTCAAATGGGAAATAGTAGGAAATGTCTATTGATATTGGGATACCCAGTAGACATTTCAGCTATCCTATGATTAGGCTTCAAATTTGGGATTTAATTTTATATTTTGAGTTATCATTTTTTTTAAAATCTAGGGCTTAGATTCTAGTAGCACAATACTGCAAAAATGCCTAGGGTTGAAGACTTATTTTTGAAAAGGATGCTTCAGAACCTAGTCTATTGGTGCTTCTGACATATGTCAGATGCTTGACCTAATTCTATCTTTAGGAATCATTGGTCATTCTCCTCACTTGAGGGAACTAGCCTATCCCTAACTCTTCTAGACTTACAACCTACTTAGAGAAGGATGCCAGCTAACACCACCTAAGCATATTTTAAATTCATGAAGTCAAGTCACATGAATGCAAGATGGTTGGGCTATTGCATTTTTAGGAAAGAAATCTATGAACCTATAGTAACTTCTTAATTCTTAGCATCATGTAGGGCATGAGGATGCATCTAACTAATGCATATTTTTTAGATTTTATGATTTTTGAATCAAGATTCATTTTAGGTCATAGGAATGCAATTTATGCCTAATGCATGCAATTACAAAAAGGTTATTGGCCAAATCAAAATAAAAAAAGGTGTTCTTCCATCATAGGCTCTCAAAAGTCATGCCCAAGTTCTCTAGCAAAGATGGAAGTCCTCCTTAACAAGGGTAAACCAAGATGATTTATGCATGATGTTAAAACATCTAGCTAAGAGGTTGCTACATATTTTATCTTGCTTTAATACCTAGGCTTTCATATGAAGATTATGAGTTGTATTTATTTTTATGGTATGATTGATTTAGTTGGGTAGAAAATTTAATTTATCCTATGAGCCTACATCCAGGTATTCATCACAACACAAACATAGCACCGAAAGAAACCTAGAAAAAGCATGATATTTCTATTGCGTACCTAAAATAAATCAAGTCAGATTAAATTAATAAAATAGGGCAATGCATGTAATTGTAGAAAAAAAAATGGGCAAGTTCGCCTTATACAACCCGAACTACAAGTTTAGATCTATGAGTCTTCTTTTCCAGGATAGTCTCCTTCTTCAGGGACATCCATCAGCTCCACATGGGAGCACTACACCATCTCCTAGTAGGGTCGCCCTATTAATCCTAGACTATAGATCCTAACCAAATTTACATTTTAAAAGTCAAAAGATCATAAACACACATCACACAAAGTAGCTCAAACATAGCCCAAGCCCACTTGTCCTATGGACTATGTTAAGTTTTCATGACCGCAAGCAAACAATAATTTTATGATTTATTTATTATAGCGATCCCTTTAAAAGATTTCCCTACATAAAATAGTGTTAAATCTAGAAAGAACACCCTAACATCCAGTCTAATGAATAAAAATGCCTAAGCATCCAATCTAAAGCAATACACCACACAGACATGTGAAGCACAACACAACATATCATAGGAGATTAAAAAAAATCACATAACAATCTAACCTAGATCTAGAGTCCGTGACCAAAGTAATCTAAGCAGTGTGTGTGGTAAGTCTTGCAAGGACATTTTAGTTCAAGTTTTAATTCAACGTTTGATTTTGTTTAATTTTTACCTTTGGGTGGTTTCAATTCAAATGACTTAATGATTTAATTTCATTTTTATTCCATTTTATTTTGTTAAAGTTGTTTAGGTTTTCAAGAATGAAGAATGGAATGATTCCATTTTTGGATGGAGCTCTTTCCATTCAACATCCTAATTCCTAATGAAGTTTCCAAAAAAAAGTCTAACTAAGATCCTTAAGTATCTTAATTAATCTTTGGGATTGGTTTTTTTTATTCTTTTCCTTTTGAATTTTAGATTTGATTTGAGTTATTTCATTTGTTTGATTTAATTTATTTGATTTGAGTTATTTCATTTGTTTGATTTAATTTATTTGATTTGTTTCATTTGGAATTTTGATTTGATTTGATTCATTAATTTAAAGAGTTTATATTAAAGTTTGATTTCATTCAATTTAGCTTAAGTTGTTTAATTATGTTTGAATTTCATTAAGTATTGATTTTCTTAAAATTTGATATTTAATTAACTTAAGGTTTTAATTTCACTAATCTTTAAGTTTGATTAAATTCTTTGACTTAGGAAGTTTTGATGAATTACCCCAAGTATTTCATGTTTATTTGATTAGTTCAATTTATTTGATGATTCAATGGATTAGTGATTCTTCTTAATTATTATTTAATTTACATGGACCTAGAAATTTGGAAAATCAAGAATTCCAAATCTATTGATCAATTGAGAGATAATTATGGCAAGTGGGGTTACATGCTAATTTTGTGTTTCTAAAGTTTTATGTTGATTAGATTTGTAATTAGGGAGTAATTAAGATTTTAATTATTTTATTAAAACTTAAATTTGGCCTTATTAAATGAGATTCAATTAATGGTTTTATTTTTCATAAATTTCTCACTAAAATACCTTTACAATGAGAATTTAATCATAATTTTTGGCTAACTCATTGATTTATTATGATTTAATTAAATTCAAGTTATTTAATTGAATTATTTAATTCATTTACTTGCCTAATTAGGTCAATTTAAGGATTATTAGGTTTAATTGAGTTTAAGTGATGTTTTAATGTTCACTGAAGTTCATTAGTGTGATTTAAGGTTTTTTTTATTATAATTCCCTAATTATTTCATTAAAGATTAATTAATCTAATTAATGTATTAATTAAGCATGTGAAATTGTAATTTCCATTAAATCCAATGAATTAAATCATGAAAATTTCACCTAAGGTGTGTTTCATGCTTAATTTCATTTCCCCAAAGTTTCAAATTAATTATATTATTAATTTGAGAGTAATTACGGTGTAATGTTTTTCATATAAACTCAAATTAAGGCTAAAATACCCAATAACAATTGGGGATTTTAATTTTCATGGATTCCTCTCATCAAGATGAATCCATAAAGCCCTCATTTGTATTTTTCTGATTTGTATTTATTTTTCTATAATTTTTAGAAGTTTATATAATTTTTTAATTATTTTAAACCATTATTAGTTTTAAGTATGGGGTCCATGCAAAATGTGGGTCATGTCACACTTACATGGAATGTCCAGATGTGGCACATCACAAGATACGAGATGATCTGACCGTCGATCGAAGATCGGAGATCGATCAATCCGTAATTCCTAAATGGAAAAATCATCCTACCTACTGTCGATCCAAATACGATCGATAGGAGAGCTCATCTCCTTCATTTCTGCAAGATCTTGTTTTGCTAATATCTTTTGATCTAGGCATGGAAATCACACAATTTCAATTGCTACATGATCATTGAAAGAAATCCTATGATTCTAAATGGTTGGATCAACTTGGAGATCCAAATTCCTTCAAAAATCATAGGAGAAAATGAAGGAACATTAATGGAGAACCTGGATTTTGGTGATCTCGGCGAGGTCGATTCCATTAGTATTAGATCAATGCAACGAGCTCATGGCTGAGTTTGGTGGCTTGTTTCCATGTGGTTTGCCCTCTTGACCAAAGCTTCCTCCTATTTCCTTGATGGTTCTTCCTGCCAAATGATTTGAGTAAGGGCTCGATTTGGATCTCCTCAAGCCCTAGAACTTGTGTGTGCCTTCAATTTGGGATGAAATCCCCTCCTTGGATTTCACCATTAGAGCTCGATTTTGCACTATTCACCACCCTTTGGTGGTCAATTCATCGAGGAGAGAGTTGAAACTTCTTCTAGCTTTAGGGAGTGTTTTGGGATCAATTGGGAAAAGAGTTGAACATCCTTTGCTTGGTTTCCACTCTTGGCCGATCCCCACCTTCTCTTCTTCTTCTTTTTCTTCTCTTCCTTGGTTGGCTAGAGTCATGGCCAACCCTTGGAAGTTTCCTCTTGATTGCTAATTGCCTTCACTTGAAGGCAACCACCTTTTAAGAGGTGGAATTTGGCTTGATATCAAGAAGAGGTGTTGTGGGATGAGGTGGGAAGAAGAGTTTGCATTTTCTTCTTCCCATTTTCTCTTTTTTATTTTATTTTTTATGATTATGGCATAAAATGTGTGCTACCATTTTGAGTTTATGTTGGAATACATTTAATTTGGGTTGGAGTTTGAGTCCAAATCAAGTGCATTGATTCAAGCTTGATCCAATTCAAAATCAATTCAAGGGTATTTTTGAAATTAAATGTAATTTGAATTTTAATCATCTTGGATTGATGATCAATTGATTGTTCATTTGTTTGAATTGATTCATATTAGATGCTTGAGTTGATCTTACCTAAGCCAAATATGTTAGATCCAACCCAAGGTGAATTTCCTAGGTCACTAAGCATAGTGCCCTAAGTATTGAATTAAAAAAATTATATTTGAGATTAGATCTCCTAATTGCTAAAATAACCTCATCCAAAAATGAGGTCAACAAATGGTTCTATAATTAAACTAAATCAATTCACATATGGGGAAATGGGTTAGAACCAGCAAACTCTTTTTACATTTCCTAAATCAAATTCAAAACAAAATAAAACAATCTCTTTAAGAAATGATGATTCTCTTTAAATGATCTTATTTCATAAGATTGTTGTTAGGAATTACTTAGGGTGATTGAAGTTACATCACTTGATTTCTTTCCAAGCATGCTAAATGTTGTGTGCCATATGAAAATCATGCATCATTCATATCTTTAAAAAACAAAATAAATGAAATGTTTCCTTTATGTCAAATTGCATGTTTTGGTTAAAGTAAGAATATGAATGGCTATTATCACTACTAAATCAAAAATTATTTTCAAAATTTGTAAATCAAAAATCATAAATGAAGGTATGCTACTTATAAATACTTATAAGCTTGCATGTGGTTATAGTTTAAAATGTGTTATGTGATTTTCTTCTCTTTTCTTAACATGGGTTTGTAGATTTATAAAGTGTATAGTTCATTTGAAAAGAACATAACACTTGCTTAAATCTATTCCTATGCACTCATATGTTATGACTTAAGAAGGATCCCCACATTTTACACATAAATTAAACAACCAAAATCAAACAAATAAAAAAAATCTTTTACATGATTCTTCATCCATTTATTTTCTTTTTATACAGGCACATGCATTTAAGAAAAGTGGTATATTATCTGGACATCCCGGGGTTATGAGGCTTTAAGTAGCCCTAAGATGGTCTTGTACCTTATACCCTTGCTGTAGAAAATAATGGTGTCGTACTCACTTATGTCTTTCATACATGTAAATGTGCATTTGATTAATGGATAAAAGAATCCCTCTCTTATCTACTTAACAAAATCATGCATCATGAAATATCAAAAATTTTCCTAAACAACATCTTTTTGCATTCATCATTAAGGTGTGCTAAAGTTTGCATTTGAATGTATAGATATGCTTAAGATTTATTCATATGCATGATACACATGTTGGAAAGAAATAAGGGTTGTGTGTTTTGTGATAGTAAATCACTTTAATTAATCCTAAAATGCCTTTCTTTTTGAATAGGTTTATTTAGAGAAAATATAAACTTAGGATTAATTAAAACATAATAAAACATTCACTAAAGAAAATCACTAATGAATCTACCTTAGAAGTTACTTAAGGTAGGAGGAAAGAGAAGTTCTCTCTTTTCCTCTCGTTACAACACTTAGTAATAATTGTAGTTCATTCAAACAAGATCAAATCATCAAATAAAATTAACAAATCAACTAAATCACTTAAATGAAACCACCTTCTAAGTTGAATCCTTCACACTTAGAAAATTCTATCCTTAAAGCCTAGCTAAACATGCCACACAAGCCTTAAATGGCACACAGGCTAAGTCACCATTTATAGCTCTATGTTAGGTGCATGGTTTGATGCCTGATTTTTTTGATGTAATGTTTTAGTCTGAGATGTGGTGTATGACGATGATAGGATGATCTTAGTCTAATCATTATCTTATGTAGGGATTGTGCTTAAGGGCTATAATAAAATAATAAATGCTTTTAGCGGTTGCTTATACCCCTAAGCATAATCCAAATTAGGACTGGTGGACTTGGTTACCCATGTGTGGGGTGCAAAGTCCAATTTATTTCTATAACCGGAATTGTGTGGTATGTTTAGCTAATCTTTGTTTTAGGTTTAGTTAGATTTACTTTCCCATTTTCATGTAATTTTGCAATTAAGATTTGGAATGAATGTTATGGGGATTCGAATGAACATTGGTCATAAGACTATGTCTTATGCACCATAAAGCCTTGGAGCAACTACATCCCAACCAACCAAAAAAGAAAGAAAGAAAGAAAGAAAAAAGAAGGAAAGAAAGAAAAATGAGAAATGAAGAATGAAGACCCCATAACATGAATTCCTTTTGATTGTAATTAATTCATTTGTAATCTGGTTGTAAAAGGGTAGAGATCACTACCCATTTCTTTTTGTGTCAGGTGGAGCCCACCACAAAGGCCTCTTCTTCTTTTGCACTAGCTTTATAAAATTGCTTGATGTTTGTTTAGCTTGTGCATTAAGATGGCATGTTTTTCCTAGTATCTTCATTGATTGATGAATGGCCTGATGATTTTAGGCTCTTAGGAAAATAAATTTTCTATCTAATTAATCAATTCAAAATAAAAAATTAACAACTCATAATCTCACCTAAAGCCTAGGTTATAAATCAAGATAAAAGATTTTGCAACCCCTTAGGGATGTTGTATGTCTCACATCATGCATAAAAAAGCATTTTACTTCACTCTTGCTTATGGAGGGCTTCCACCTTTGCTAGAATTTTGCTTGACCTTTGAGAGCCATGGTGGAAGCACACCTCTTTCTTACTTATTTTGGCCCATAACCAATTTCTCATGCATTAGGTATATGAATCACATAGCCTATGTCAAAGGAATTGTTCAAAAATTTTAAAAAAATATAAACAAAATTTACATCAAATTTAAGTCATTAATCATGCTCTACATGATATAGTATCTTAGGGAGTGTGTTTAAGGACTTAAGTCTAAAAAAAACAACTAGCTATCTTGCAAAAGCATATGACTTGCCTACATGTATTTAAAATTGTAGAAGGAGTTAGTTGGTGGCTACCCCAAGCAAGTAAGTCCAATAGTGGTGGTTTATCTTCTCTTATAGGTAAACCATATACCATTTTTTTTTTAGATTTAGGTCATGCCTTGGCTCTGGCCAAAGCTCCCTAGATTTAGGTTCGGAGGTTGCTACTTCCCTTTGTGGGATATAATCATAAATCCTCACCTCTTAGGCATTTTTATGATCTTGTGTTGTGGAAATGTAAGCCCTAGATTTCTAAAATTCAACTCAAACAATTAACTCTTCAAATTTCAAAATATAAAGCCCAATGATAGATAGTTTGGGATGCTTACTAGGCTTCCTAGTATCATAAGCATCCCTACTTATCTTCTTTGATAATAACTCCCTCCTTTTGATAAATCCCATTTGATCTTCCAAAATAACCAATTGATTGATAGTCCTATCTTTGAAATCTTTGGAGACAATGATCATTTACCTTAATCGAGAGTATTCTTAAAGAATCTCATTCCTTTATATGTAATTAACTATGGGGCTTGCCATAGGGAACTTAATGAACTCGCTTTAAAATAAATCCTACTTTACTTTTCTATGTAAAGTAGGGGAAGAATCTGTACATCCAAGACCCATCATCTTAGAGTCCTTATTAGGTGATTAGGTCCATTATAGAATGGTGACTTCTATCTCTCGAGATAGTACATCATTCTCAATGTCATACCCATCACCTAATAAGAACATCTATAGATCTACCAAAGAGTTAATTTTTATTTTATTCTAATTCATTTAGATGAAGATAAAAATTCACCACAGATTTTTCTAGCTAGGAATTGATGAAAACAACAGAGAGGCATCCTTTTCCTTCTAACATAAACACAAACAAAAAATAAACAAAATCTCTTGAGCTATTTTTTGATGTGGGAGCAAGCCCTCGTGCACTCACTCATTAGTTTCTGGGCCGATATGCTACCTTGCTAGTATGTCACCTAGGGTCACTTATCCAGAGATGTGAGTCCTCATGCTTTCTTCCTAACTTGACCATTACAAACCAATGAGTGTCTTGTTAGGCTTCACCCAAAAGCTAAGCTACCTCTTATTGATTTTGTTTAAGAAGATGTGAGTCCTGCTTTCTCTTGAACTAACCATCACAAGTACTAAGTATATTATATTTAAGTTCCTGTGAGGCTTCTTTCCTCTTCACTACACTTGAGTTTAAGTCCCCAATGGCATTCACTCAAGAGTCATTCTAGATAGCACTTGTCGACAGACTATCCGACAATCGCTTCTATAGATGAGATGTGAGTCTTCCCTAGTTGATTGCAATGGACAAGCACCTTAGGTTGGTTGATGTTCTATGCCGACAAAGGATCACAATACACCACTCTTGGTAGATGTGAGTCCCTACACTTTCTTTGATCCAAATACCTATGCAAACTTTCTTCTCCACAATTTTGGATAAAGCCCTTAGCCTCCTCCTGCACTCTACTTGGATCACATCCTTGACCCCATTTAGACACTACTTGGGTTACTCTTGGATTAAACCACCTAACTAAGAGAGAGAGTACCACTGGGACTTATCTCAACTCAAGCATAGTCAAACAATTCCTATAGGGAGTTCTACTGACACTGCCCTAAAGATAGGATGCATGCTTGGGATAGAGCTTGAATTCCCACAAGCAAAATAAATTTGTTTGTTTATTTTGTTTGTTATCATGGACCTGTGGTTTGAGGGATCATACCGAGAAGCTTATATTAGCCTAGACCTATCTCGCATTTACTAAACCAAGGAGAATCTGATCCTGAACAAATTTGCCAAAGGGTGGTGGCTACTAAGAAAGGGGTACTGCCCAATCCAAGAGTAACCTGGTAGTGTCTAAATGGGGTTGCAAAGGATGTGATCCAAGTAGAGTCCCACAGAGAGGGTCACTGGGCTTTATACAAAACCCTGAGAAGAAAGTTTGCATAGGTATTCGTGGCCAACTCAAGGAGAAAGCAGGGACTCACATATGCCAAGAGTGGTGTATCCACTGGGTGATTGTCACATAGCAAAATCATCAACCTAGGTGCTCATCGTTTGCAATAACCTAGAAGAAAGCAGGACTCACATTCAAGTGTGGTGTATCCAGTGATTTATTTCTTTTGAAAGATGGATATTCCAACTTAACACATGTGGAATGTGTTGAGTGGAATTTCTAGTGTGATTTTGTTTCGAAAATGGAACCTCCATTCAACACATTTGGATGTATTAACTGGAGAGGTTTCATTTCAAATTTATATATATATATATATATATATATATATATGAAAAGAAAGAAATTCTAACTTCAACATATGTGAGATATGTTGAAATGGAATTTCAATGTTATGATATGATTTTATTTGGAAATGAAATCTTCTTTCAATAAATTTGGGTATAGTGAAAGAGGATGTTCATTTGTGCTTTTTTTGAAACGATAATTTTGATTTTTATTTGGAAATGAAATTGTCATTCAATAAATTTAGGTATATTGAATGAAGATGTTCATTTGTGATTTTTGAAAAGATGATTTTTTATTTTCTTTAAGAATTAAATCTTCATTCAATAAATTGAATGAGGATGTTCATTTATTCTTTTTGAAAAGGTGATTATTGATTTTATTTTTGAAAAGATGATTGTTGATTTTTTATTTGAAAATGAAATCTTCATTCAATAAATTGAATGTTCATTTGAGCTTTTGAAAATATGATTGTTGATTTTTATTTGAAAATGAAATCTTCATTCAATAAATTGAACGAGGATGTTCTTTTGTGCTTTTGGAAAATATGATTTTTGGATTTTATTTTTGAAAATGATCCTACATGTAGCAATCTTGAAGATTGTTAGATGAGGTTGGAATATTTTATTATGTGCATTTTGGAAAAGTGATTTTGGAAATTATTTTTATAAAGGATTTATTTTTCTTTATTTTTGGAATGAACCTTTCCTTACCATAGAAATGGTAAAGAGGAAGTCTTTAGTTATTTCTTTTTATTAAATTTTTATTTTCACCTATTGGGAAACCCAATAGGGATTTTAAGACCTACATGGAGTGAGGTCCTAAAACCTAAAGGATGTTGGCTAGCTTAGCTTAAGAATGAAATAAACTAAGTGCCAACAGAAAAGAAGGATAGTCTCAGACTCATACAAAGTACAAATCCACTATCGATACTTGAAGACAACAATCATTTACCAAAGATGGAGAGAGGAACCATCCCCAGATGTGTTACTTTGGATTGGAGGAAACCATTCATAGATTACTTGAACACCGGCAAACTACCTCAAGAGAAATCACAAGCCCATCGATGATGTAGAGAGCTCTCCTATGCTCTCGGATGGCACCTTACCGATGATCTTTCGATCAAATGTGGTTACACTTTGGACAAACAGAAGCTCATAGGATTGTGACCGAGGTACATTCGTCTATATGGAGTGCATCAATCCTCAAGATGAAAGCAAAGATCAAGAGACTAGATACTACTGCCTTCGATGATTGCGGAGATGTAGATGCCATGGATCAAGCAAGATTCTACATTACATGGCCGTGACATAAGTGGGTCCAATCAATCCTCTTTCTTCCAAGGGTCATCGATTCATCCTAGTTGCCACCGGCTACTTTTCCAGGTGGGAAAAGGCAATCCCACTAAGAGAGGTCACAGCTTAGCATGTGCTTCAATTTTTCAGGAACCATATCATATATAGGTTCGAGGTGGCTCGACGAATTATATCTGATAATGGTAACTCATTCAAGAGCATCAAGATCAATAGCTTTCCAGAAGACATAGTATAGATTGGAGATATTCCACCATCTACTATCCTAGGGTAAATGGCCTAGCAGAAGCATTCAATAAAACTCACATCTAGATACCAAAGAAGACACTTGATGACAATAAGTTATAGTGGCATGAGCAGTTAGTTGAAGCCTTGTGCAACCAAAACACCAACTCAATCTACCCCATTCTCCTTAGTGTGGGTCAAGTTTCTACCCTTAGAAGTTCAACCCCATCACTAAGAATAGCAATGAGTAGCAAGATCACTATAGAATGCAAAGTTGTGGTTAGAAGAGCTCAAAGGTTTGAGGGGAGATGCCTACAAGCCGTAACCTCAAAGTTATACAAAGTCAAAATGATTCAAGCTCACAATAAGCTAGTCCATCCTAGAACTTTTCAAGGAGGAGAGCTTATTCTGGTTCTAAAGAGACCAATTGTTTCCTGTCAAAAGATGGGAGGCAAATTTGAAACCACTTGGGAAGGCCCTTTTTTCATACAGAAAGCCTACCAAGGAAGATCTTATCAGCTTATTGATTGTAAATGGGAACACCCGATTCTTCTAATTAATGATGTTTGAAAATAATTGTCATCAAAAGAACAAAAAAAAATTATTCTGATTCATCAAAATCTTCTCTTCATTCGAAGCATTATTTGCTTGTCTTAAATCCCATGATGTGTTAGATAGGTGTAAGAGAACCTAAGAGGCATCCTATCTTTCACAACATGAACACAATCAAACATTCCCGGTGTTACTAGAATAGGTGTGAGAGAACCCAAGAGGCATCCTATTTCGACTAACACAACTAAGTTAGGTGTAAGAGAACCCAAGCGACATCCTTTCTTTGTGGGATCACAACGCCATTCATGGCACCATTTCATCGTTCTCAACATGTTTTAGATATGTATAAGAGAACTTGAGAGGAAACCTTTTCCTTCTAACACAAACACACAAAAAAACACAAATCTTTTATCTCGAGCTATTTTGATATGGGAGCAAGCCCCCTATGGCATTCACTCATTAGTTATTCTAGGTTGGGCTGATATGCTACCTTGCTAGTATGTCACCCTAGTGGTCACTTGTCCGATAGATGTGAGTCCCCATGCTTTCTTCCTGACTTAACCATTACAAACCAATGAGTGCCTTGTTAGTTTGGTAGGCTTCACTGCCCAAGAAGCTACCTCATGTTGATTTTGTTTAAGAAGATGTGAGTGCTTTCTTCTTGAACTAACCATCATGCACGACTAGGTCAGTATATTTGAGGTTTAGGATAAGCCCAGAGGCTCCTTTCCTCTTGACTCTTGAGTTGATTTAAGTCCCCTAGTGCATTCACTTAGTGTCCCCTAGGTTGGATAGCACCAGTCAAGAAGACTATCCCAACAATCCTATTATAGGAGGATGTGAGTCCCCGATGCTTTCTTCCTAGGCTGATTATTGCAAATTGACAAGAACCTTAGGTTGGTTGATTATGTCGAGTAACTCACCCTATGGGATACACCACTCTTGGCAGATGTGAGTCCCCGTGCTTTCTCCTTGAGTTGGCCACCAAATACATATGCAATTTTTCTTCTCTAGGGTTTTGGATAAAGCCCTTAGCAGCCCCTCTTCCTGAGGGCACTCTACTTGGATCTCATCCTTTATGGACTCATTTAGACACTATCCAAGTTACTTTTGGATTGGACAGTGCCCCTTTTCTAGTAGCCACCCCTGTGGTTGGGAAATTTATTCAGCGGATGCGTAGATTCTCCTTGGTTCAAGAATCGAGATAGGTCTAACACAAGCTCTTTCTTATCCCTCAAAACCAATAGGTCCCATAACAAAACAAATAAAAAATAAACAAATTTATTCACTTGTGGATTAGAATTTAAGCCCCTTCCCAGTATCCCAAGTATCCCATAGCTTCCTATGCTTGAGTAGATAAGTCTCGGTCCACTCTTGTAGTCACCATTAGGTCGTTCAATATGTTACCACAAATAGGTTATTTCATCTTGGTAGATGTAGTACTAGTTCTTTCTAGATGACAAATCGGTTATCAATCATGTTACCTCAATGTGTCTCATCTTTTATTTAGAAAGATGTAGTCTATTTCTTCTTTAGACACTATGAAAGGCATGTGATAGTTCTAGAAGCTACTCCCTTTGATCTATGAAGTGACGGCCAACATGACTCTACTGTGTACCATCATAAACTATGATCCATCCAACTGTAAAATTAATCTTGACTATCTTAGATTTAAGTCTCCCAATGGCATTCACTCAATAGTTTTAGTTCAATATGCCTGAATGGATCACCCATCATGATCTCTACTTTGGAGGAGTATACGCTTTCTTCCTCGACACCAAAAAGGAACCCCGGTTGGATAGTCCTACTATGTGGTTGGTAGACTACCCCTTTGGATTGGTAAATCTGAAGTAGACCAAGGCCAACATGACCACTACTCAGTGCAATCCATCGCAAACTGATGGGATCCATCAAAAAAACTAAAAATGAAATTGATCTTGACTATCTTTGAGCTAGTTTAAGTCCCCAAATGAAATTCACTCAATTGTAGGGTTCAATCCATTTCTCACCAATGGAACACCCCATCAATTGATCTCTACTTTGGAGGATGTAAGTCTACTACGCTTTCTTCAAGAGCACTATCACAAAAGGCAAACCCTTTGGTTGGATAGTCCTACCATGTGGTTGGTAGACTACCCCTTTGGATTGGTAAATCTGAGCTAAAATAAGGCCAACATGGCTACTGCATCCATGACTAATATGTCCCATCTCAAAATCAAATTTAAAATCAAACAAATTCAATGAGTCAAACTCAAACAAAGAAAATCCAATCAACTAAAGTCCATAATTAAATCAATCAAATCAATTCACTGAGATGCATTTAAGTCCAACTTCAATCCAACGAACTTGAACTTGAACTCATGGTTGGGTTCAATCCATTTCCTCACCAATGGATCAACCCAAAGAATCGATCTCTACTTTGGAGGATGTAAGTCTACTACGCTTTCTTCCAAGAGCAGCTTCTGCACACCGAAAGGCAAACCCTTTGGTTGGTTAGTCCTACCATGTGGTTGGTAGACTACCCCTTTGGATTGCTAAATATGAGCTAAAATAAGGCCAACATGGCCCCTACTCAGTGCGATCCATCGCAAACCAATATGTCCCATCTCAAAATAAAAAATTTAAAATTTGAAACAAATTCAACCCTCCTCCCTCGGTGTAGTCAAACTAAACAAACAAAGCAAATCCAATCAACCTCCCTAGTGGAGTCCAATCAAATCAATCAAATCAATTCACTTCCCTCGAGATGCAAATCCTTCTTTCCCAGTGGAACCAATTCAATCAACTTGTTCCCCTAGTGGAGAGTTCACATTTTCATCCCCAACGGATCTCGAATTATAACCCCTCAATGGATTTCACAACCTCTTCTCCCTAGTGGATGACTTGAACTTGCTCCCCTAGTGGAGACATCACATTTTCAACCCCAGTGGAAAATCAAA
The DNA here is from genome assembly GCA_021442155.1 of Cymbidium sinense. Lineage (NCBI taxonomy): Eukaryota > Viridiplantae > Streptophyta > Magnoliopsida > Asparagales > Orchidaceae > Cymbidium > Cymbidium sinense. The sequence continues at coordinate 92,936,556 of CM038214.1, read as the reverse complement.
TCACAAATCAGTAAATCAAATCAAATTTCTCCCAGTGAGGCACAAATCAAATCAAACCTTTCATTCCCTGGATGACTTGAACCTTTTCCCTAGTGGAAGGTTCACATACTCAGTCCCTAGTGGATTCCTCCTTCACTCTCTTATGTTGTTGGCATAAGTAGAGTCACATTGCACTAAGCTCTTTATTCCTTATACACTTTGGGTTGGGAGTAGATCATTTCTATTAGTGCTTGTGATAGTTTGATGTTGTTGATTTTCTCTTCAACACCAATATGTACCTTATTGTCACACTACACCTATTGGGTGCCCTTTGTTGACCTCATTTTGGAGTGAGCTCTCAAATTCTTCATCTTAGACATAGACTCCTCTTAGACATTAAGAGTTCCTTAGTCTTAAGGAACTTCTAGTGATTAGGTGAATACTTAACCTAACTCTAGAGACTTAGAAGAGTTAGCCATAGGAATAGGTTATGCCTTATGGGTATTAAAAAAATTTTCCTACCTTAAAGCTTGAACCAAATCCTTCCTTCTTTCAAGTCAAGCCTCAAATTCAAACCAACTTCAAATTCAAACAAATTCAAACCAACTTCAAATTCAGATCAACCTCAAATCCAAACCAACTTCAAATTCAAATCCATTTCAAATTAAAATAAACTTTAAAGTCAAATCAGTTCAAAATCAATTCCAACCTAATTGATTTTTTCAAATCCAAATCAATTCCAAAACTCAAATCATGAATCAATTTCAAATGAATGAAATCCATAATCAATTCTAAATCCAAAATCTTTCCTAAGCCATTTTCATTTCATCTTATGGACTTAGCCTAAATCAAATCCAACTCACTTCAAATTCAAAAGATTTTCTATAACCTTTATATTCTCATTTATATTCACAAGTATAAATGAAATATAAATTCAAATGACCAAAACCAAATTGAAAACTCAAGCCCAAATCTAACCAAAGTTCAACCTAAACTCTTTCAAGTCAAATTCTTGAACTTAGCCAAATCCAACTCAAATCAATCCAAACCTTTGATTTTCTCTTCAAACAATCAATCCTTCAATCACAAACCAAATTCAATCATAAACTTAAATCATCAAACCAAAAATAAATTCAAAACTCAAACCCAAATCAAACCCATGTTCATCCTTTGAACTTGAAATTGTCAAATGAATCAAAACCCATTTGACTCTAAATCACTTGTAATTGGGTTTATATTTCAATCATAAGTCCATATGTGAGTTCAACCAAACTTTAATCAAGCCTTGATCAAGTAAATTGACCCATTTAGGCTCACTTGACCCAAAGTGACCTAAAGTACCTTTTGAGCCAAATTCTAATCCTACCCAAATTAGATTGAACTACAACTAAGCCTCACATTGTGAGCAACAATCATCATAGGATGATCAATCACTCAAATTGGGTCAAACCAAGTCAAACCTAACCTTTGACCAAGTCAACACTTAGTCCAAAGGAAACTTAAACTAGCCAACATCCACCATAGGCCAATTTGAGTGAAACCATTGATCTAAACCAATTCATGATCAATGATTGGACTTGACCAAGTCATCATTTGAGCCAAACTAGCCCAATTGGCCACTTGACCTAAGTTGACCCAAGTTGACCTAAAAAAGTCAAAATGTGTTAAAACTTGATCTAAGCCAAATTGATTGCAACCAATGGGTCAAATTCATTCCTAATCACTTGGTGAACTTGACCAAAGCCTTAATTAGCCAACTAGACCCAACTCCAGCCCAATTGACCATGAACCCAACTTGACCTAAATGGTCAAATCAACTTGAAATCAAACCAAACCAAAATTGATTGAAACTAAAGCTTGCAAATTATTTCAAATGATTAACCAAGCCTAAACCAACCCATGATCAAATGGGTCAAATTGGTCAACTTGACTCATTTGACCTAAATGAATTCAAATGAACCAAAACCAAATCTAAACCAAATTGAACCAAATCAAAGAGACCAAAACACTTCAAATGATCATATGAACTTGACTTAACCCATGGTTTGACCTAATTTGACCAATTGGTCAACTTGACCAAATTTGACCAATTGGTCAACTTGTGCCAAATCATATCAAATAAACTTCAATTTCATTAAAAATTGGCACAAACCATCTTTCAATCATACCAAATTTGCCCAAATCAAAATCAAAGCCAAATGACCATTTTACCCCTAGGTCAAAGGGTAATCTATGGCCAAATCCACTTGGAATTTTGTCAATTCCTTTTCATGGCCACTTGGCATCATCCTAGTGGACCATTTGGACACCAAGGGAGGTGGTGCACATGACCCAATGGGTTTGGGTCAGCCAAACGCAACCCAAGGCCAAATGACCATCCCACAAATTTCTCCACATGGATCACCTCCCACATTCATTTTAACCCATGTGCACCTCACTTCCACCCTTATGCCAAAATCAAACCATATGGGATCCTTAACAACCTAAACAACCAAAATGTGATCAATTTGATCAAAATGGCAAGAAGGCTATCAACCATCCAATTCAAGTAGGGGGAGATATACTCCCCCTTATTCCAATTCAGTTGATGACTCTTGCATTCAGAGGATCAAGGCAAGCATCCACAAGCTTACCTAAGGATTCTAGAGCTCATTCCATTTCTCGCTTTTGCTTAAGCTAAAAATAGGGAAGGTAGGAGAAATTTCCAACTCACTCATCACTCCACCAAAATCTAATTGCTTTTGTAAGCACCATCAGGGAGGCAAGTCGAGCTCATCCAAAGCTTCTCCCAAGTCTCTAAGCCATGATAAGCCTCACCTTGACCAAAGTCACAAGCCATTGAAGCAAGCTTTGGTAAATTGGAAGATCCACTGTAAATTGAACCTTTGAACCGTTAACAGGGCTTTGTGTCCACTAGACAAAGCTACCTCAATGGTTAAGTGTCGGTGATAGCCTCCGTGAGGTATATGATTCAAAATCGAGCTTAGGTTGAAAATTCTTTGGTCCTTTGTGAAGGGATTTTAATCCCATTGAATTTCCACCAAGATCTTCTTCTCTATGCTCCTAGATGGTGTAGGTTGAATCTAGCCTTATCCGAGCTCAAGTGAGCTTGATCGCCATGGATGATGGAAGATCTTCATTTCCCATAGGCAAAGGCAGGGATGAATCATGGACCATTCATCTTGTATGTTTTGGATGGACGGTCCTGATTAAATGCATTGGATCTATTGATTATTTCTTTTAGAGCCATGGGTTTTATCCTGACCGTCTGATCCTTGATCGGACGGCAAAGGAGAAACCACATAGCACTGCTGATTGACGTAACATATGATTTGACAACTTAAATAATGAATTCTATCGTGCCACATGGAAAGCGCTACCATCAAGGGTCCATGTGGCCAATGAGAGATTAGTTAATTAATTAGGCTATTTAATTATCCCTTAATCATTGAAACTTCCTAAATTCAAAATTAAATGTAAAAAATCAAAAAATATAATAAGAGGGCTCATTTTAAAGATAATTTAGTGAGAAATAATATAAAATTATTTCTAATTGATTTTAATAGTGAATTTTCCTTAATAGAGTTTAATTGAATAACCCTAAATTACTCTAATCATTTCATTAATTAATTATAAACTTCTTAGGTATGTTTAGTGGGATGACTCCCTAATTTTCTAGGAATTTATTAATGAGTTAATTAGGGAAATCAATTAATAAATCCCTAATCACCCTCTTAATGTAATTAAGAGTAATTAGGCATGTGAATAGTGGTTTAATCACTAAATTAAGATAATTAAGCATTATTTAAGTGAAGAGGAGGTTTATGGAATGGGTTTGGGGTATTTAAGTTATTCCCTAAACCCCTTTTCTTCCTTAATCCAAACCTAATTAAGGATTAATCCACTAATGATCTACTTAATTAGCTTAATCAAATTTTAAAAATCAATCGAACTTAATCAATCTTTTTTGGGTAGATCCTTAGGTGTTCAACAACCTAAGGTAAACTTAAGGAAACCATTTCCAACTCACATGTGTGGAAGGCTATGAAAGTACTTAATTAAACCCTTTAGCTTAATTAATCACCAATTGTGAGCCAATTGCATTAGGCCCCTTTCTTTCTTAGGTGCATTGTTGATTTAAATTCAATGTAGTTGCATATCATATGTTGGCTCATAATTATTAGGTTAATTATGTTAAAGTGGTGTGTAATGGGTAATTAATGGACTTAACTTACACCTTAACCTAAACAAAACATAAAATCAACTTAATGGTTCTAAAATTAAACTAAATCAATTCCCACCCAAACATAAAAAATAAAATTCAAATATGAACCAATGGAAGCATCAAGAATCTCTTCAAGATATTTAAACCCATTTTCAACATACATAAATTTGTTGAAAGTGGATTCTAAAACTTAAAATCTCTTCTCAATTCATTCAAAATTGCTCTCCTAAATTCAAAGAGCCCCACTTAACATATTCAAATTGTTGAGTGTGGTTCAAATTCAAAATCAAATTCAAAAAATCAATCAACAGAATATCAAAAATAGAAAATCAGATTTGAGTTTGTTTCCAACAATTGCAGAGTTCCAAATTTAGTCTTTGTCAGCTTTTTCTTAAGTTCAGTACAGTAAATGGATGCTCAGAAGTATGTGTTCACTTTCCCCTTTGGGATGGATTTGGCCTTGGATCAGGCCAACCTCCCACGAGATTTCTCTCATAATACACATTGGCCAAGGATGAGTGATCACTTGTGAGGGGCAACCCTCACCATGTAGGAATGTGGTGACTAGGTAGAAGCTAGTCATCCATGTTGAGATGCCTTGATTTTAAATTTCCTCACCTAAGAGGAAGATGGAGGTTCACACAACCATAGCTCCAATGCCAATATGTTCAGCTGTTGTCATTACTTCCCTAGTATAGGCTAGTACCCACTCACTTGCTTCCTCTAAGGGCAAGGCTACTCTGGCTTCAGGGATAGTCTCTCCTACCTTTAAGATAGGGTCTAGTTTTTGCACTACACCACCCAACAGAACTCTGTGTCATATTAAGAGCCACAAGATCATCATGTGCATAGCCAAGGAGATGGAGGTCTCATATTTCAGAGGAGTCACCCAGTAGTTTCTCCTCCACATGAACAAGTTCCATCCTTTTTCTATCTCATGGAGAGAAGATATTAGGAAGAAGTGTCACCTCCACTTATTATGAGGCACCTAACAGAGGGGAGGAGGTCATATGCCCCTCATGACCATTCTGTGCAGGTGGCTTACGACGGCCCTGGTGCCCAATTTGATTTATGATTGGTTATTCCTGGTGCAAGCATATCCATGTGAGAAGGCCCACAAGGCCCATTTATAAGTGCATGTTACTAGTAGAGAAAGGTGAAGGTACACCACGTAGTTAACATCCTCTACCCTCATAGATTTCCATGATCGACGTGCTACCTTTGCCAGTCACACTGATAGTATTCTATTGATTGGTACTACCCACCATGGGAGGAGAGCCCCCCACAGAGGGAGTCCATGTTGTCTATCACACCACTCCACTCCATGTCTCACATCACCAGTTCAGCCCCATCTTCCACAGTTCCATCTAAATCTATGAAGGCATCATCAGGGGAAAGAAAGCCCCACTGGTGATCCAGCTATGGCCATGTATCCCATTTCATCTACACACCGAGGGTGAGGTCGTCTTCTCGACCTCCTACTTCGTGAAGTGGGAGTGGCAACCTTGTAGCATCATAGTCGCCATCACCACCACCACCATCGATCATGTAGCAAGAGAGGGAGAAGGACAATTTTTGTTGTCTATGGTGATAGATCTCACCGTGGGAAGTACTCCACCTAGAGCAGTTAACAGCCATGAGCACATTTCTTCTAGTGAGCGTAGCCCTCACTGTAGCTCTCCAGTAGCCGGGAGGTCAGATGTATCTATGTTCATGAGCATGATCCCACCACCAACCGCCATGAGCATTTGTGCCTACACTTGACGCTCCTTAGATGATATGATAAGTATCTCATTGAAGAAGGAAATCCTAGGTATGACTTTCTAACATAGAGGAAGAGAAGATCCCAATGAAGATGATTTGTTGGAAGACTGAGAATTGTATACATATATAGATATTCGTGATCACATGGTTTGGAAGGTGTTATGGCCAAACAGATGACACAACCTATTCGACCCAACACCTCCTTCAATAACTCAAATAGAAGGATGAGCAAATTGACAAGATGGGAAAGAGGCTTGAAGATTTGCTAGAGTTCTAGCACTTTAATCAAGCCCCAAGCACATCCTACCATTGTGGAGACCGCCACTGAAGTTACGCATGTCTTGGATCAACCTAAGAGTTCACCTCTAATAGAGCAGGGCAACATTAGCTTGTATAGGAAAGTAGTGGACAGTACCTCCATACAAGAAAAAGATATCAAGCTCATGGTTGAACAACAAGTGAGAGAAGCATTGGAGTAAGCTCGAGGTGGTTCATCAATTCCAAAGGGTAGACCCTACCTAGAGGAATTCAAATACAATATCCTAAGGGTTTTGTGTTGTCTTTCTTTCATAAGTTTTGTTGGCAGTGGGAACCCATGCCTGCATATAACGCACTTTAGGGTACAAATGTGGGCAATGCACTATTATTCCATCCCACTAAGGGCTTTTTGATTGGTACTAAACTCCAATGATTCAGGAAGACTTTGTCGAGTTGGAGCAACTCTTTGTTAAGAGGTTTCTGAGCTCAAAAGGTAATTGTGGATCTCATTGTAGACATGACACCCCAGTGAGTCTCATTGACTATATTCTCGATGGCACATAACTTAAGCATGAATGCAAACCACAACTATGAACAACACACTATTGAAATTCTACTAAAGAATATTCATAGCCCGGTCTCCTTCATGCTTAAAGGTTTCACATCAAGGAATTTGAGAAGCTAATTAACAAGGCGGCTAGTCTACAAGGAGAGGCCAAACAGTTTCCTTTTCAAGATCAATCATCGAAGTCAAAGCCGTAAAAGGTCTATGAAAAGAAGCCAGGGGTAGTAGCAGCATTGGACAAGGGGAAACAACCAACTAGGGATCAGCATGAGAGACCTCGAGCTCCACAGCCATCACTTCCACCTCCTTTACCACCACTTAGGCCATCATATCGGCCATCACAGTAGCCTCCATGGCCTTTGCCACCTCCTCCTCTGCCATATTCACAATAACACACACACCTCTAGGTAGCTATCATCCACCTACTCTTTTGGATAAACTAAAAAACCTTACTTATTTAAGAGGGAGGTAGTTAGGAAAATCTTTAAGAACCTCTTAAAGAAACTGATTTTAGCTACCCAGCCTAGAAGCCGAGAAAGTGGGCAAGAGCAATGATCTTAACTTTTGTCCCTACCACCGCATGCTAGGCCATGTTTTGGAGGATTGCTTTACATTTAAGGATTGGCTTGAGCATAGCTACAAGTCAAGCACTATAGTTATCCCTAAGGAATATCTAGTGGAACAACCATCCAGTTATACTAGGGTAATCCTTGGGGATACATGTGATCCTTTTAAAATAAAAGAAGGTTGGGATATCTCTTTATCCCGAACCTCTAAAAAGATTGTTTCAAAAATCAAGAAACTTTTCTTGCAAGTGCTTGAGGCAGCTCGAACCTCCACATCAAGGAAGTTTTGTAAGTTGCCAAAGACAACTTAGGGAAAGCGGGAGCTCAGCAGCAGTAACCCATACTAACCTAGGATAGCCAAGTAGTGCAACCACGAATTGAGCCTAGCCTCCATTCCACCATGGCAGCTATAACTTCAGTCGACACTTCTACTTCAGCTAGCTCTTCTTCTAGTAGTCAACTTGTATCGGTGGATGAGGGCATCAAATCCCTCACCCCACTTACTTTACTAGATTTCTACTATGTACCTCCTTCTAAATCTAAGAAATTGAGGAATAAAGATAGTTTAAATTACATCTGTGCCACTTCTTATGGGTTATCTGATTCTACTCTTTTAGAAAACTCTTCAAGTCTTAATAATTATAACAACTCCGATCATCCTCTTTCTAATTTAGAGATGTACTTTCATTTTTTGAATACTAAGGGTTCACCTTTTGCGATAGACTTGGACTCATCTGATTAAGGGTCCTATAGGAGAAGCTATAGGTATGCTTGATGAGGAAGAAGAATCTTCTACTAACCCACTACAGGAGATCACCAAAGTTAACCTCCGAAGTGGTAAGGTTCTACCTCCTAGGGCAACACCTCAAGATAAAGGAAAATAAGTCATTGGTACCAACGAGCAAAAAGCTCCTCCACAGGATGCACCACCTATGGATATGCTCATGGAGGATCAGCCCAAAGTTGATTAAAATGTCCTTGCTCACCTAAGAAAGTTTCTAGCTAAACTAAGCATATATGATGCCTTTGTCTTATCCAAAGAGATGAGGGAATCATTAATCAAGGCTCTTCTTGATCCAGAGATATGCTTAGCTCAACTGATCACTAACATGGAGCACAACCATCCCCTCTATATTATAGTGGATATGGCCAGATTCAAACTTTCTAGTGTTTTAGTTGATCCAGGTGCATAAGTGAACATTATGAGCCTAAAAACTCTTATCTATTTGAGGATTGACATCTATAAGCTCCGAGGAGATCGGATGATGTTGAAAGGATTCAATGAATAGGGCAAGAGGGCTTTAGGTTCCATAGTGTTACCTTTGGAAATAGGCAACTGGAAGACTGAAGCCAAGTTCTATGTAATTGATTCGAATACATCATTCACTGCTTTGCTCGATAAGCCTTGGATACACTAGAATAAGATGATTCCATCCTTCCTCCATCAATGTATCAAGTTTTGAAGAGATAGAATCGAATACTGTGTCAAAGGAGATGAAAAACAATTTTCAGTTAGAGAGGTCGAGATATATGAGGATGCAACCTACTATCTTCCTCAAAATCAAAAGACCCTTTCTCGTGAATTTGGCCAAAATTCAAATACAAAAGAAAAAAAAGAAATAGAAAAATAAAAAGAAAAAGAAAAGAAGAAGGAAAGTACAAATGAGCGAGAATGGGACACCAAAGAAGAAGTAGAGCTGCATATTACATTCCACCCTAAGTTCATTCCACCATATGGACATATGGGTAGGATGACTTGACCTCCACCAGGTAGAGGCGACAGAAAGTTCTAGAGAGGAACAACACCCTGTTGGCACCAACAGGGTCATGTTCTAGTTCATAGGAGTACTATAACTATTCACAAAGACTTGAAATCTAGCTCAAAGGATGTGTCTCATGTGATTAGCACACCAGCCAACCCCTCTCAACAAGGTTTCATTGGACGTGACACTGAGCCAAACAAAGGATGAAGACCAGCCTCCAAGGAAAAAAAATGTGTATTCAATCAGTGTTTATGTAAAACTACTAGCCAGTAGTTGGGAACTTTAGCTCTAACATCACTTTCTACTCAAAAATTTGAAGGTTTAGTAGTTAAGGAAGCCCCTAGGTCTTCCATGAATGTAAAGGCAAAGAGATTCCTATTGGGATCATCATCTTCAAGTCCAAAAGATGTAGAACTTCAGAATAATTCATATAAATATTTTATGGAATCACCTTTTGATTGGTACTCACCTTGTGTTCATAATCTTGCAAAGAAAGGTTTGATTCCTTATACATGGTCCAAGCATAAGTTAGAGTATTTTGAGAAGTATGAACAAGAAAGGAAGGGATGCACAATCAAGACCAGGACTAGGATTCGGTACAAAGGGTCCAGTAGACGATGATGGTTACTGCTTAGTTGTCACCAATCATCTGGAGTCTGATAGGTTCTACTCAAACCACAATAACTCTTATGAGGATGTGTGTTTAGAAACTTTAGATGATGTTGATGATCTTCAAATCAAAGATGCACCTCCAGAATTTGAAGAGGAAATCCATTCAACTATCGACAAGCTCAAAGAAATCAACCTGGATAGAAGAAGATCCATGCCCTACATACCGATTGAATGAAGAAGAAACCAATGACTTAGTTAGGCTATTGACTGAGTTTAAGGATTACTTTGCATGGAGCTATGAAGAGATGCCCGAATTATCTCTTAATGTAGCAGTCCACAAACTAACAATAGACCCTAATGCTAACCCTATCAAGCAGGCTCCTAGACACTTGTGATTAGAAATTGAACAATAAGTCATTTCTAAAGTCAAGAAATTGATCGATGCTGGTTTCATCAGGGAAGAAAAATATCCTACCTGGTTAACCAGTGTCATGCGAGTTAAGAAAAAGAATGGCCAAATTGCATATGTGTCAATTTCAAGGACTTAAATAAGGCATGTCCTAAGGATGAATTTCCACTTCCTATACCAAAATTAATGGTGGATATCGCCTCATCTCATGTAGTATTCTTCTTCATGGATGGGTCATCTGGATACAACTAAATAAGATGGACCCTGAGGTTGAAAGAAAAACTACTTTTTGAACCCCGATTGAAATCTATTGTTATAAGGTCATGCCTTTCATCCTTAAAAATGTCAGCGCTACATACCAGTGGGTCATGACTCAGATCTTCAATGAACTCATTCATCAACAAGTAGAATGTTATATTGATGATCTAGTAGTCAAAAGCAAAGAAAAGGAAGATCATCTCTTTGACTTGAGAGTAGTTTTTGAACTATTATGATAATTTAACCTCAAAATGAATCCCCTGAAGTGTGCATTTGAAGTTTCTTCAGGGAAGTTTCTTGGGTTTGTTGTCCAACTCCGAGGAATAGTGATAGACCCAAAAAAGATCAAAACTATCTTAGAAATGTCACCCCATAAAAGTTTAACTCAACTCAGGTCATTTCAAGGATGGTTGGCATTTCTAAGGTGCTTTATCTCCAACCTATCAAATGCAAGCCATTTTCAGCACTTGTCAAAAAGGATGCCAAGTTTAAGTGGGATGATAAGTGCTAGCATGCTTTTGAAGACATCAAGCAGTATTTGGTGAAGCTGCCAGTTCTAGCAGCCCCAATCCCAGGCAAGCCACTTATCCTCTACACTACTGCATTGGATGACTCCCTTGGAACATTGTTGGCCCAAACCAATGATGAGGTGAAGGAGAACGCTCTCTACTAACTCAGCCATCATCTGATCCTCATAAAGTGAACTACCCATCTATTGAGAAACATTGCCTAGCTATAATCTTTGCATCCCAAAATTTATGACATTATATGCATTCTCATAAAGTGAATTTGATTTCAAGAATCAATCCACTACAGTATCTCATGACAATGATGTTATCTAGATTGTTGGCATGTTAGTCCATGATTCTCTCACAATTTGATATTATATTTGTACCCCTGTGTGGTGAAAGGACATACACTAGCAGATTTCTTACCAACACACCCACTTCATGTTGATTCTCCGCTTAGTGATGATCTCCCCGATAAACAAATCATGAACTTAGGGGAGGTTGATAATCACCGTTGGGAGATGTATTTTGAAGGTGCCGCTTCATTTCAAAATAAAAAATAACCACACTGTGATGAGATTCTCATATTTTCTATCCAATCCATGCACCAACAATGAAGCAGAGTATGAGGCTTTGATTATCGGTCTAGAGTTAGCTATTACAGTGTGTGTCAAAAGCATCAACATCTATGGGGATTCTTAGCTACTCATCAACCAGATTGTTGGGTTCTATAAAGTTCTAAAGCCTAAGCTTCGTCACTACCATGAGTACACCATGAAGTTGTTGGCCCAAATCCATGAGGTCACCATCTACAAGGTTCCTCGAGGAGAGAATGCAGTAGCAGATGCTTTGGCCAAACTCGCCAAGGATTTGGCATGTCTGGAAGATGAGTCCATTCCAATAAGGGTCCAAAATAAACAAGTCTTATCCCTTATTGATGCTAAACTTATCGAGAGACTTTCTATTGAAGGGGAGTTTACTATTTCTAATAAATACGAGGAGCAGGATTGGAGGCAACCATTCATAGATTACTTGAACACAGACAAACTTCCTCAAGAGAAATCACAAGCCCGTAAAATGAAGCAGAGAGCTCTCTCCTATGCTCTCGTGGATGACATCTTGTATCGATGGTCTTTTGATCAAATGTGATTATGTTATTTAGATAAACACGAAGCCTATAAGATCATGATCGAGGTACATTCAAGTCTATGTGGAGCGCATCAATCCTGTCTGAAGATGAAAGCAAAGATCAAGATACTAGGATACTATTAGCCTTCGATGATCACAGAATACATGGAAGTAGCTAGGAGATGCCACCAATGTCAGATACATTGTGTGGTCCTACATCAACCACCCAACATTCTACATCCTACATTGACCTCATGGCCATTTGAGTGTTGGGGGTACCGATATAGTGGGTCCTATCTATCCTCCTTCTTCCAAGGGTCATCGGTTCATCTTAACTGCCACTAACTACTTTTCCAAGTGGGCAAAGGCAATCCCACTCAGAGAGATCACAACTCAGCATGTGCTCTAATTTTTCATGAACCATATCGTATATAGGTTCAGGGTGCCTCGATGAATTATATCCGATAATGGTAATGCATTCAAGAGCACTAAGATCAAAAGCTTCACTAGGAGACATAATATAGATTGGAGATACTCCACCATATACTATCCTAGGGCAAATGGCCTAGCAAAAGCATTCAACAAAACTCTCATCTAGATATTAAAAAAGACACTTGATGACAACAAGAGATAGTGGCATGAGCAGCTAGTTGAAGCTTTGTGGGCATACCACACCACATACAGAACTCCAACTCAATCTACCCCATTCTCCTTAAAGTATGGGTCTGAAGCCATTCTACCCTTAAAAGTTCAACTCCCATCACTAAGGATAGTAATGGGTAGTAAAATCACTACATAATAGAATGCCAAGTTGCGGTTAGAAGAGCTTAAAGGTTTGGAAGAGAGACACCTATGGGGGTGCCAAAACCTCAAGTTATGCAAAACCAAGATGATTCAAGCTCACAACAAACTGGTCTGCCCTAGAGCTTTTCAAGTAGGAGAGCTTATTTTAATTCTAAGGAGACCAATTGTTGCCCGTCAAAAAATGGGAGGTAAGTTTGAAACCACTTGGGAAGGCCCTTTTATCATAGAGAAGGCCTACCAAGGAGGATCTTACCAACTTATTGATTGTAAAGGGGAACACCCGATGCTTCTAATTAATGGGCTTTATTTGAAGAAATACTACCCATAAAATAATGTTTGAAAATAATTATCATAAAAATTCTTTTCCAATTCATCAAAATATTCTCTTCAATCGAAGCATTGTTTTCTTGTTTGCGAATCTTCCACGATGTGTTTAGGGTAGGTGTAAGAGAATCTGAGAGGCATCCTATCCTTCTTTCACTGCATGAAAAAAAATTAAACACGATTCCCCAGCACTATTAGAGTAGGTGTGAGAGTACCCAAGATGCATCCTATTTTGACTAGCATGACTAAGTTAGGTGATTTCTCAAGTGGCATCCTTTCTTAGTGGGATCACAACTGCCATTCGTGGAATCGTTTAATCAAATTTTAAGCATGTTTTAGGATAGGTGTAAAAGAACCCAAGCGGCATCTTGTCCTCTTCAAACACAAACACAAACACAAAAATATATGTTTTGTCTCGGGCTATTTTGATGTGGGAGCAAGCCCTCTATGGCACTCACTCATTAGCTGCTCTAGGTCTAGCCGGCATGCTACCTTGCTAGTGTGTCACCCCAGTAAATATTTATCTGGAGGATGTGATTCCCCGTGCTTTCTTCCTGACTTGACCATTGAAAACTGACAAGCCTTGTTAGTTTGCTAGGCATCACTGCATAACTATTAAGTTACCTCATGTTGATGTGGGAGCAAGCACTCTATTTAAGAAGATGTAAGTCTACATGCTTTCTTCTTGGACTAGCCATCATAATTTGACTAGGTCGAGTATATTTGAGGCTTAGGATAAGTCCCCTAGTGGCATTCACTCAGTAGTCACCCTAGGTCAAATAACACCTATCGAGCTGAACATAGACTATCCTAGTGATCACCGTAGGAGGATGTGAGTATGGGATGCTTTCTTCCTAGACTAATTGTCACAAACTGATGGGCACCTTAGGTTGGTTGATGTTCACTATGCTGATAGCGACTCACCCATTGGGTACTCCACTCTTGGCAGATATGAGTCCCCATGCTTTCTCTTTTAATTGGCCACCGAATACTTATATATATTATCTTCTTCAGAGTTTTTGGATAAAGCCCTTAGTGGCCCTCCCTTACAGGCACTCTACTTGGATTACATCCTTTACGACCCCATCTAGACACTACCCAGGTAAATTTTGGATTCAATAGTCCCCCTTTCCTAGTAGCCACCTCTATGGTTGGAGAATTTTTTTAGCGGATGCGCAGAATCTCTCATGGTTCAGTAAATTTAAGATAGGTCTAGGCTGATATAAGCTCCTTCTTAGTATGATCCATGGTAAACCAACAGGGCCCATGATAAACAAACAAATAAATAAACAAAAAAAATATTCACTTGTGGATTAGGAATTCAAGCCTTCAATGACCCCTTCTGACAAGCAGGCATCCTATCTTTAAGGTAGTGTCAGCAGAACTCACTATATGAATTGCCTAACTACACTTGGGTTAAGATAAGTCCCTGGGTCATCACTCTCTCTATAGTCGCCCTTAGGTCGGGCTCAATCTATTTTTCCATAAATAGATTACCCCCGATAGTCTTTTTGCTTTGGAAGATGAAAGCCTACTACATATTCTTTTTAGCATGACTGTCGCAAATCGACGGGCAGCCCTAGGTTAGGTTGGCATGTTACTTTGCTAATGTGTCACCAAAGTGGTCTTTTATTTAGAAATATGTGAGTCCCTTTGCTTTCTTCACTGAATTAACCACTACAAACCAAAAGGAACCTCTTTGGTTGGATTGTTCGCCCCTCAGCTGGGGAACTACTCTCTTTTGATCGCTAAATCTGAGGTAGATCAAGGCAGATATGGTGCCTACTCAGTGGACTCCATCACAAACTGATAGGATCCATCAAATAAAATTAAGAAATAAAATTAATTTTTACCATCTTTGAGCTAATTTAAGTCCCTAAATGCATTCACTCAGTAGTCAGCCAAATGTTGGGTTCAACCAGTTGCTTCGCCAACAGATCACCCCAGTGACTGATGCCTACTTTGTAAGATGTTAGTCTACTATGCTTTCTTCCTAGTACAACTATTGTACACCTCATGGCACCCTTTGGTTGAATAGTTCTACTATGTGGTTAGTAGACTACCCCTTTGGATTGGTAAATCTGAAGTATGCTAAGGCAAACATGGCTCTTACTCAATGCGGTCCATCGTAGACCGACATGGTCCATCTCAAAATCCAAAAATTTAAAATCTAAAACAAAATCAATCAAACCTCCCCCAGTTGAGTCAAATTAAAAAATTAAATCAATGAAATTCTCCTTATTGAGATGCAAAATCAACCATCCTCCCACAGTGGAGTCAAATCAAATAAATCAAATCAATTATCATCTCCTCGTTGAGATGCAATTCTTTCGAATCTCCCTAGTGGAGTCAATTCAATCCAACCCGAACCTGTTCCCTTAGTGGAAGGTTCACATCTTTTATCCATGGTGGATTCTAAATTATAATATCCCAGTGGATTTCATAACCTCTCATCCATTAGTGGATGACTTGAACCTGCTTACCTAGTGGAAGGTTCACATACACTATCCCTAGTGGATTCCCTCCTCACTCTCTTATGTTTTTGACATGAGTAGAGTCACATTGCACTAAGATCTTTGATTCCTTCTACACCTCGAGTTTAGGAGTAGATCATTTTGTTAGTACTTATGATCGTTCAACATTGATGACCATCTCGATCAACACCAAATATACTTGAAGCAGTCAGGAGAGAATGAGCTACTAGGGAACTTATCCTAAACCTCAAATATACTCAACCCAATCAGTGCATGAAGGCTAATCCAAGAAGAAAGCATAGCAAACTCACATGCTCTTGAACAAAGCCAACATGAGGTAGCTTACCGGCCACGCAGTAAGGCCTACCAAACTAACAAGGCGCTTGTCAGTGTGTAGTGGGAAAATAAGGAAGGAAAGCCTAGAAGACTTACATCCTCTAAACTAAGAAGACCAATGGGGTGATGCACTAGCAGGGTAGCACATCAGCCCAACCTAAAGTAGCTATTGAGTGAGTTCCACTTGGGGCGTTATCTCAACTCAGAGTAGCCCAAGATAAAAGATATGTGTTTATTTTATATGTTTGTTTGTAGTTTGTATTTGTGTTGTGTCGATGAAGGATATGACATCACTCAGGTTCCTTACACCTACCCTAAACACATCATGGTAGATTCGTAAATAAGAATACTTTTAACATGGAAGAGATTGAATTTGAAATGGAATTTTCAATGATCATAATTATTTTCAAACATGATTTATAATATTTCTTTATGTAGAGCCCACTTATTAGAAGCATTGGGAACTCTCCCTTATGATTAATAAGCTGATAAGATCCTCCTTGGTAGTCCTTCTTTATGGAAAAAAGGCATTCCCATGTGGATTCAAACTTGCCTCCCATCTTATGATGGGTGATAAACGGCCTCCTCAGAACTAAAATAAGCTCTCCTACATGCAAATCTCTAGGATGTACCAACTTGTTGTGAGCTTAAATCATTTTAGCTTTGTACAATTCGAGGTTGTGGCATGCCCACAAGCATCTCTCCTCTAAACCTTTAAGCTTTTCTAACCGTAACTTGGCATTCTGCTCTATTGTGATCTTTCTACCCATAGCTATCCTTAGTTATGGGAGTTGGACTTGTAATGGTAGAATGACTTTGGACCCATACACTAAAGAGAAAGGAGTAGACTGAGTTGGAGTTTTACATGTGATGCGGTAGGCCCATAAGGCTTTGACTAACTTCTCATACCACTATCACTTATTATTGTTAAGTGTCTTGTTTAGTATTTGAATGAGAGTTTTGTTGATGGCATCTGCTAAGATGTTTGCCCTCGGGTAGTTGATGGTAGAATATCTCCAATCTATGCTATGTCCTAGGCAAGTTGTTGATCTCGGTGCTTTTGAATGTAGTATCATTATCAGATATAGTTCATCGAGGCACACCAAACCTATATATGATATGGTTCCTAAAAAATTGGAGTGCAAGCTAAGTTATGACCACTATGAGAAAAATTGCCTTCACCCATTTGGAAAAGTAGTTAGAAGCAGTTAAGATGAACTGATGACCCTTAGAAGAAGGAGGATCAATCAGACCCACTTTGTCAGTACCCAACACTCAAATGGCCATGATTCCAATGTAAGATGTAGAATGTTGGGTGGTTGGTGTAGGACCACACCATGTATTTGACATTGGCGGCATCACCTAGATATATCCATGCAATCTTTTATAATCAATGGCCAGTGGTATCCTATTCTCTTGATCTTGGCTTTCATCTTCGGACTGGGTTGGTTGGTTCCAAATAATCATTAGTGTACCTTGGTTATGACCTAATGGGCTTTGTGCTTGTCTAAATAACATAACCACATATGATCAAAGATCGCTTGTACAAGACACTATCATAAGATTGTAGGAAAGTGCTCTCGGCTTCATCTGATAGGGTTGGGAATTCTCTTGAGGTAGCTTACCTTTATTTAGGTAATCCATGAATGATTTCCTCCAATCTAACTCCTCGTCCTTCTTGGAAATGGGAGACTTGTCTATTTTGGACTTTTATTGATATGGACTCATCCTTCGAACATGAAAACTCCATGGCAAGATTGGCTAAGGCATACATTACAAAATTCTCTCCTCAAGGAAGCTTATAAATTGTAACCTCTTGGATTTGGGCCAACAACTTGATGGTTTAGTTGTGGTAGTGTTGGAGCTTAGGCTTTATAACCTTATAGGACCCAACAATTTGTTTGATAATTAGCTAAGAATCCCAAAGATGTTAATGTTCTAGATGCTTAGAGTAACGACTAACTCTAGACCAGCAATCAGAACTTCATATTTGACTTCATTGTTGGTGCAAGGATTAGACAGATGATATGAGAATTTCATCACATCACGATCTAGAGTTAAGAGAACTATTCCTACCCTTTCTTTCCTAGAATAGTAGATAGTGGTTCTTCTCCACTTTGAGAGGATGTCGCACCATCAAAGTACATCACCCAACTGGTGACTACTTGTATACCCTAAGTTCATGATTTGTTCATTGTGGAGATCATCACTAAGAGGATAATCATCAAAAGTGGGTGTGTTGCTAAGAAATCTACTAGATCTTGTCCTTTCACTGCACAGAGGGGTACAAAGGTAATGTCAAATTGCGAGAGGATCATGGACCATCATGCCAACCGTCTAGATAGCATCATTCATATCATGAGATACTATAATGGATTGATCTTAGAGATTAAGTTCACATTATGAGGAAGAATGTAGTGTTGTAGCTTTTGGGATGCAAAGATTAAAGCTAGGCAATGCTTCTCATTGGGTGGATAATTAGCCTTAGTAGGGATTAGATGATGGCTGAGGTAGTAGAGTGCATTTTCCTTCCCTTCATCATTAGCTTGGGCCAACAAAGCACCAAGGGAGTCATCTAACGTAGTAGTGTAAAGTATGAGCGACTTTCCCGAGATAGGGGCTACTAGAATCGGCGTCATCAAGTAATGCTTGATGTCTTTAAAGGCATGCTCGTACTTGTCATCCTACTTGAACTTGACATCCTTTTTGACAAATGTTAAGAATGGCTGACATCTTTTCAATAGGTTGGATATAAAGCTTCTTATATATGCCAACCACCCTTGGAATGATCTGAGTTGAGTTAAACTTTTAGGGGGTGGCATTTCTAATATCACATTTATCTTCTATGGATCAATTTCAATTCCCAAGTGTCGGACAACAAACAGAAGGAATTTCCATGAAGCTACTCTGAATGCACACTTTAGGGGGTTCATTTGAGGTAAAATTATCTTAACTATTTGAAAAGTACTCTCAAGTCAAAGAGATGGTATACTTTTCTCTACTTTTGACTACGAGATCATCGACATAGCACTCGACTTGATGATGAATGAGTTCATTAAAGATTCAAGTCATAGCCCACTGGTATGTAGCATAGCAATTTTAAGGATGAAAGGCATGACTTTATAGCAATAGATTCTAATCAGGGTTCTAAAAGCAATGTTTCTCTCATCTTAAGGGGCCATCTTTATTTGGTTATATCCAGATGAGCCATCCATGAACGAGAAGAGTTCATGAGATTTGACAATGTCCACCATCATCTATGGGATAGGTAGTGAAAATTCATCTTTTGGACATACCTTATTTAAATCCTTAAAATTGATGATATGTCAAATTGGCCATTCTTTTTCTTAGCTGGGATGATGTTGGCTAACTAGGTAGGGTATTTTTCTTCCCGGATGAAGCCATCATCAATCAGTTTCTTGACATCAAAAATGACCTATTGTTCTATATTTAACGCATGCGTCTAGGAGCTTGCATGATAAGGTTAGCAGTAGGCTCTATTGCTAGTTTATGGACTGCTATGTTAGGAGCCAATCCAGGCATCCCTTCATAACTTAATGCAATGCAGTCCTTAAACTAAGTCAATTGCCTAACAAAGTCATTGGTTTTAATTTCATTCAACAAAGAACTGATGTATGTTGGGCATGGATCTTCTTCTATTCCTAAGTTAATTTCCTTGAGCTTGTTGATGGTTGACTTCATCTCTTCTTATAACTCTAGGGGTGCATCTTCGACTTCAAAATCATCTTGATCATTTGAAGTTTCTAAGCACAGGTCCTCATATGAGTTAATGTGATTTGAAAAGAACCTATTAGATTCCAAAAGATTGGTGATGACTAAGCATTAATCATCATTGTTATTATGCAGAATCCTAATCCCAATCTTGATTGAGAGCTTTTGCATTTGTTCTTCCAGATTCTTTCGAAGTAGCCTGGCCTGCTTTGACCAAGTATGCAGGATTAACCCTTTCATTGCTAAATTATGAACACAAGGAAAGTACTAATCAAAAGTAAATTCTATTAAATCTTTATATGAATCATCCTCAAGTTCTATATCAACTTCTTTACTTGAGGATGATGCTCCCAGAAAGAACCTCTAGGTCTTCACACCTATGGATGACTTAGGGGCTTCCTTAACTACCAAACCCTTAGCTTTTTGAGTGGAAAGTGTGGTTAGAGCTAAGGTTCCCAACTGATACCTAACGGTTTCACATATAGACTTAAGTACACTTATGCTTTGCTTTAGAGCTCAATCTTCATCGCTATCTGGCTCAACTTTTACCTCCAAGAAAATCTACTATTGAGAAGAGCTGGCTGGTGTGCTAACCATATAAGACTCATCCTATGAACTAGATTCTAAGTTTATATGGATTGGTGTACTCTTGGTAGCTGGGACATATCTTCTATTAAGTGGCCAATAAAGAGCTTTTCCACACATGTGATTGCCTCTGAACTGGCCTCTTCCTCTGCCTGGTGGAGGTCAGGTCATCCTACCCTTATGTTCGAATGCAGTAACGAACTGTGGGTGGAATCGAATGTCAGGCTCCACTTCCTCCTCCGAGTCTATTTTCGCTCCCTTTTATTTTATTTATCATTTTCTCTTTTCTTTTCTTTTTTCTTTTTCTCTTTCTTTTTTCCTTTTCTTTTTCTTTTCTTTTTAAACTTTGGCCAAGTTCACTATAATAGACTTGTTGATTTTGAGGGAGGTAGTAAGTTGCATCCTCATATATGTCGACCTTGTGAACTGTAAATGACTTGAGATCTCCTTTGACATAGTAGAAGATCCCACCTATCACAAACTTCATACATTGATGTAGAGGGGATGAAACTTTTTTGCTCGTGTATCCATGGTATTCGAAGTGATGCATTGAAAGATGTATCCGAGTCTATAATGTGAAACTTGGCTTCGGTCTTCCAATCATCTATCTCCAAGGAAAACACTATAGATCCTAAGGCCTGTTGATCACACTTTCGTAGTGCGGATTCAATCTTTCCATCTTAGACTTAGGAGTCTTCTAGATACTAAGACTTCTCTAGTCATAAGACTCTTCTAACAATTAGTTAAACACTTAACCTAAGCTTAAATACTTAGATGGGTTAACCATAGGATTAGGTTATGCCTTATGGATTAAGATAATCTATCTACCCTACAACCCAAATCCAATCCATGTTCACCATCTCAAACCAAACCTCAAGTTCAATTCAAACATAAAATTCAAATCAAATTCTAAACCCAATATCCAAAACCAAATGATTGAAGCCGATGATCAAATCTGAACTTGAAACCCTTCCTAAGCCATATAACCTATCCCATGGACTTAGCCAAATCTTAATCCAAATCAATACAAAATTAATTTATTTTCTCATAATCAATTTATATCTTCAATCTTCTTAAATATAAATCAAATCTACATTCAAATGATCAAAACTAAATCAAACTAAATCAAATTAAATCAAAACCCTTCCTAAGCCATTTGACCTATCCCATGGACTTAGCCAAATCTTAATCCAAATCAAGTTAAACTCAATTGATTTTCTGACAAATCAATCATATTTTCGATAATCTTTACAAATTTATATAAAATATACATTTAAATCATCAAAACTAAACCAAACGAAATCAAAATCCAAACTTAAGCCACATGACTCAACTCCATGGACTTAGCCAAATTCCTTCATTCCAAAACCCAAATTCAATTGATTTTCTCATGAATCAATCATACCTTCAATCATATTCACAAATATAAATGAAATCTACAATCATCAAGCAAAACCTAAATCAAACCAAGTCAAACCTAATTTAACCCTTTTGACTTGAAATGTTCAAATGAACCAAAACCCATTTGAACCCAAGCCGATTGCAATTGAATTTTTATATCAATCCCAAATCTACATATAAACTCAACTAAATCAAACTCAACCCAAAATTAGCCAACTAAACCTAATTAGTCCACTTGACCAAAAGTGGACAGTTTGACCTATTTGAGCCAAGTTCTAATCCTACCTAAATTGGATTAAACCAAGCTCATCAAAATCTCCCATCATGATTGTTGATCACCCTACGTTGATCAGTTATCACAAATTGTGTCAAACCAAGTCAACTTGGTCATTTGACCAAGTCAACCCCTTAACCCATATGAACCCAAACTAGCCAAATTGCAACCTAAGCCAAATCCCTTGAAACCAATGATTCATACCAAACCAAAATCAATATTTGAATATATCTTGACCTTTAATTGAGTCTAACCAAACCCAATTAGCCCCCTTGACCCAAATTGACCTTAAATGACCTTAAGACTAAATTAGGTCAAATCAAAATATAAACCAAATTAATTATTAAACCAAGTTCATTCCAAATTGATTGTTGAACTTGACCAAAGCCATGATTTGACCCAATTAGTGATTGTTCTACTTAGCCCAAATTGACCTAAAGATTCAAGTTGGCCAAAATAAAACCAAATGCAAAATAATTGAAACCAAAGCATACAATCATCTTCAATTGGTCAACTAAACCTTAAACCCCTAAACCCTAAACCTAAACCCTAAAACCATAAACCCAAAAAACTAAACACTAAACCTAAACCCTAAACCCTAAAACTTAAACCTAAAAATAAAATAAAGTTAAACCTAAACTAAATAAAATAAAATAATAAAATAAAACCTACTAAAACCTAAATCTAAACCATAAACCTAAAATAAAATAAAATAAACTAATAATAAACTAAAATAAAATAAATAAAAACCTAAACTAAATAATAAACCTAAGAATAAAAACCAAAATAAAATAAAACTTAAATGTAAACTAAAATAAAATAAAACCTAAACCTAAAAAATTAACCTTAAAATAAAACCTAAAAAATAAAATAAAACTAAACCCTAAACTAAAAAAAACCTAAACCATAAATAAACTAAAATAAATTAAACCTAAACCTAATCTACTAAACCTAAACTAAACCTATAAACTAAAAATAAAATAAACTAAAATAAACCTAAACCTAAACTAAAAAATAATAAAAATAAACATAAAATAAAACTTAAAACCTAAACTTGAAAAAAAAATAAAACCTAAACCTAAAAATAAAAATAAACCTAAATAAAATTAAAACTAAAACTAAACCTAAAACCTAAAATATTTAAAATAAAAACCTAAGATAAATAAACCTAAAATAAATAAACTAAACTAACTAAAAATAAAAAATAAACCCTAACAAAAAAATAAATTTAAATAAATAAAAAATAAATTAAATAAACTAAATAAACAAAATAAACCTGAACCTGCTCGTTTACTTAATTTTAAAAAAATGATAAACCCAAAATCTAAACCTAAACCCTAAACCACTCTAAACTAACAAACCCTAAAACTCTCACCCTATACCTAAAACCACTACCTAACCTCAGCCTACTAATAAACCTAAACCTAAAGTAACTAAATAAATTAAAATAAGCCTAAACTAAAACCTAAACCCTAAGAATGGGCAAAAAAACTATTGGTATCGTCAATCCGGGCTAATCTGGAGTGGAGGCGAGAAGCGGTTATCATAGTGGTGGTGGGGTATCTAGAGGTATTGGTGGATATGGATGTGGTGGTCCGAGTAGTGGTGGTTATGGAGGCTAGAGAACTAATGAAGGTTACAGCCGTGATGGTGGCGCTGGGAGAGATCGGGGATATGATGGTGGATCTCTGAGAGGCAGTTAGATGGGAATTGAAGAAACAAAAGAAGCTGTCGATCGACTACTTATGGTAGAGGTGGTTCTAGTTATCTAAGGTTTTTTATATACTTTATGCATGCTCATTTTTTATCTTTGTCATCGCATGTGTCATAGAATACTTGGTGTGTTACTTGGTTGATGAAATCGAAAAGAAGAAATGTTGAATCATTTATTCTCTCATAAAAAAATTAAAAACCCTAAACCCTAAACTAAAACTTGAACCTAAACCCTAAACCTTCTAAACCTTAAAATCTTAAACCACAAAATTAAACACTAAACCCTAAACCACCCTAAACCCTAAACCTAAACCCCACTAAATAAACCCTTTGCACATCCTAAACTAAACTAAATAAAATAAATAAAAATCCTAAACCAAAATAAAATAAAATGGAAACATAAACTAAAACCTAAACTAAACAAAACCTAAGCTAAATATAAATGAAACAAAATAAAAATTTAAAACTAAACTAAAATATAAAAACACTAAACTAAACTAAATAAAAATAAAACTAAACCTAAAATAAAAGTAAAATAAACCTAAAATAAATAAAATAAACCTAAATAATAAACATAAAATAAACAAAAATCAAACCTAAACCCTAAAACTAAAAAAGACCTAAACCTAAAATAAAATAAAATAAACCTAAACTAAAATAAATAAAACCTAAACTAAACCTAAACTAAATAAAATAATAAACTAAAATAAACTAAACCTAAACTAAAAATAAAACCTAGAATAAACCTAAAATAAAAACCTAAAACCTATAACCTAAAATAAAACCTAAACCTAAACCTAAAATAAAAATAAAACCAAAACCTAAAAATAAAATAAAATAAAACTAAAGTAAAAATAAACTTAAACCTAAACTAACCTAAAATAACTATAAAACCCCAAAATAAATAAATGTAAAAATAAATAAACTAAAAAAAATAAAATCTGAAATCAAAATAAAAAAATAAAATATACTAAAATAAATAAAAAACTAGATAAACTAAACCTATTAGGTTTTTTAAAATATATAAAATAAAAATAAAAAAATAAAAAATAAAACTAACACTACCACATCTGTAAACCTGCTAAAACCTAAATTAAACCCTAAAAAACCTAAACCACACCTTAAACCCAAACCAACCAAATAAAATCCTAAAGCCCCAAAACCTAAACCTTAAATCCTAAACCCTAGACCTTAAACTCTAACCCTAAACCTTAAACACTAAAAAAGCAAAAAACCATACCCTAAACCCTACCTAAACCTTAAACCTAAAAAAGCCTAAACCCAAACCTAAACTAAACTAACTAAATAAATTAAAAAATAAACTTAGACCTTAAAATGGGAGAACCTCAACAAGGCTTAGTCTAGATATGGTCATGGAAGGTGAAGGTTGATTAGTGGTTGTGTGTGGGGATCTGGAGGTATTGTGGATATGGAGGTGGTGGTGGTCATTATGGCGTGGAAAGAAGCGATAAAGGTTTCATAGTGGTGGTGGCGAGGAGAGATCGGGATATGATGGTGGATCTTACTACTGAGAGGTCGTCTGGTTCTAATGGGAACTAAAGCGATGAATTTACTTATGAATTTGTCTTTAAAGTAGATACGGTTCTAGTTATCTAGTGTTTTTGATTTTCTCTATGTGTGCTCATTTTTTATTTATGTCGTCGCTTATGTCAAAAAAGATGGTGTGTTACTTGGTTGATGAAATCAAAAAGAAGATATTGTATCTTTGTTCTCTAAAAAAAACTTCTTTAAACTAAAACTTGAACCCTAAACTAAACCCCCCACCCAAACTCTAAACCTAAAAATAAAAATAATAAAAAAACCCTAACCCTAAACACTAAACCCTAAAACTAACTCAAAAACCCAATCTTAAACCCACCCCAAATCCTAGACCCTAAACCCTAAATAATACTGAACCCCAAACCCTGCAGCCTGAATCCACAAACCTAAAAACTTAAACTTAAATGAAATACAACCTAAAAATAAAATAATTTAAAAAACCTAAACCTAAGTGAAATAAAATAAATAAAATAAAAAATCTAAACAAAAATCTAAACCTAAACCTAAAAATAAAATAAAATAAAAAATAAAAACTTAAATAAAATAAAATAAATAAAAACCTAAACTAAACAAAAAAATAAAATAAACCTAAAAATTAAAAACCAAAATAAAATAAAAACTAAACGGAAAATAAAAAATAAAATATACCTAAAATAAAATATAATAAAAAATAAAATATACCTAAAATAAAATATAATAAAAAATAAATAAAAACCTAAACCTAAAAACTAAAAAATAAATAAAAATAAAACCTAAAAAATAACTAAAAAAAAACTAAACCTAAAATGAATAAAATTAAATTAAACCTAAACTAAAATAAATTAAACTAAAATAAATCTAAATAAAGTAAAGCTAAATAAATAAAATAAAATAAAATAAACTAAAAATAAACCTACAGTTAAACTAAAAATTAAAACCTAAAAATAAACCTAAAATAAAACCTAAACCTAAAAATAAAAAAAATAAAATAATCCTAAAATAATAAAATAAAAAAACTAAAAAATAAACATAAATATAAAACATAAACTAAAATAAATAAACCTAAATAAATAAAATAAACTAAATGAAAATAAAAGTAGACTAAAATAAATAAATAAAATAAACTATAATAAATAATAAATAAACAAAATAAACTAAAAAACCTACCTGGTTTACATGGTTTTAAAAACCCTAAAAAACCTAAACTCACCAAAATTGCCCAGGCCTTACCCTAAACCTCTATAACCTAAACCAAAATGCACTCTTTAACCCCCAGGCCCAGCCCACCCCCTAAATCCTGACCTAAACCACTCACTAAACCTGCCTCAAACTACCATCACTAAACATTAAAACCACTGACTAAATCTTAAACCCTAAACCCTAAACTAACTCCTTAACTATCCCAGATCCACAAAAAAGCTAGGCCATGCACTCTCTACTAACCCCAGGCCCTAACCCTAACTAGGCCCACTGAGCCCTAAACCTGACCTACATTAAATCCTCACCCCACCCTAAACCAAAACCCTAAACCTTAGGCCCCAAACAAACCTAAAATAAAATTAATAAATAAACCTAAACTAAATAAAATAAAAAAATAAAATAAAATAAAACCTAAACTAAACCTAAAAAGTAATAAAATAAAAATAAAAATAAATTTAAAATAAATAAAAACCTAAACTAAACTAAAAAATAAAATAAATTAAGAATAAAAAACCTAAATAAAATAAAAACTAAATGTAAAATAAAATAAAACAAACCAAATAGAGAAAATAAAACTAAATAAAACCTAAAGCTAAAAAATAAAAAAAATAAAAAAAATAAAACCCAAAACTAAAAAAATAAAACTAAAATAAAATAAAAAATAAAATAACAAAATAAAATAGACCTAAACCTAAACTAAAATAAACTAAATTAAAATAAATAAAATAAACCTAAAGCTAAAATAAACTAAAATAAAATAAATTAAAATAAAAAAAATAAACAAAACCTAAACTAAAAAAAACTAAAAAACACAACTAAACCACAAAAAGCTTAAAACCTAAACCTAAAAAATAAAATAAATAATAAAATTTAAAAAAATAAAGGAAAACTAAATGAAAAATAAATAGAATAAACCTAAAATAAAATAAAATTAAAAAAATAAAAAAACCTAAATATAAACCTAAAAAATAAAATAAATAAAATGCTACCACCAAAAAAAAAACCCAAACCAAAATAAACAAAATAAAATAAACCTAAACTAAACTAAATAAACTAAACTAAATTAAGTAAACTTAAAAAAACTAAAATAAACTAAAACCTAAACCTAAACTAAATAAAATAAAATAAACTAAAATAACTAAACTAAACGAGCTAAACTTTAAAATAAACCTAACCAAAATAAAAAAATAAACCTAAACCTAAAATAATAAAATAAATACCAAACAAATAAAACCTAAAAAACTAAATAAACCTTAAATAAATAAACCTAAATAAAATAAAATAATCTAAATAAAATAAACCTAAATAATAAAAAAATAAACAAAATAAATAAATAAAATAAACTAAATAAAAACTACCACCCGGGTTTACTGTCAAAAAGGAAAAAAAACTCTAAACCCAGGCTCCCAGAGCTAAACTCATACCCTATCTGACCCTGGGCCTTGGGCCCTGGGCCCTAAACCCTAAACCTACATGTACTGAGCCTGAAACTCCTGACCTAAACCACCAGCCAACTCTGACCCTACCCAACCTCTGTGGACCTGATCTAAACCTGACCCTAAACTACCATGGGTTCTGAGCCCTCTGACACTGAGCCTAAAATATTCCACAGGCCCAGATCCTCCCCAGGCCCTAAACAGGTTCCTGGGCTCCCCTAAACTCTGAGCCCTAAAGCCAGGCCACACTGACCCTGAAACCCTAAACCCTAAAGGCCTGACCACAGACCTAAAGACTAAACCCTAAACCTGAGCCCTACACTTACTGACCCAACCCAAACTGACCTGGGCTTAAATAAACCTAAAGTAAAGAACCTAAAATCAGATAAATAAAACATGATAAATAATAATTGGATAAAATAAACCTAAACCTAAACTAAAAAATAAAATAAAATAAAATAAATAGGCTAAATAAATTTAAACTAAATAAAACTAAATAAAATTTAAAACTTAAACCTAAATAAATAAAAAATAAAAATAAACAAAATAAAAACTAAACTATAAAATAAAATATAAATAAAAGCTATAAAATAAATAAACCCTAAATAAATAAATAAAATAAAAAACAAAATAAACAAACCTAAACTAAAAATAAAACTTAAAATAAACCTAAAATATAAAACCTAAAAAAAAAGAAAATAGAAACCTAAACCTAAAATAAAAATAAATCAAAATAAAAATAACTAAAAAATAAACCTAAACTAAAAATAAACTAAAAAACATATACTAAAAAATAAAATAAAATATAAATAAAAATAAAAATAAACATAAATCAAAATAAAAAATAATAAATGAAAGAAATAATTAAACTAAATAAACCAAAATACTAGTTTACTTAATTTTAAAAAAAATTAAAAAAAATTAAAAATAATTAAACCTACTACCTAAAAAACCCTAACTTTACCACCCTAAAACTCCATAAATCCTACCAAACCTACCACTGACCCCACCTACCCACCCAAAAAAACCTTAAAATAAACCACAAAACCTAAACCTAAAATAAAATAAACCTAAAATAAAATAAATAAAAACCTAAACAAAAATAAAAATAAAATAAAATTAAATAAAAACTAAACTAAACCTAAACCTAAAAAAATTATAAAAACTAAACTAAAATAAATAAATAAAAACCTAAACTAAACTAAAAAAAGAAAATAAACCTAAAAATAACAAACCTAAATATAATAAATACTAAAAGTGAAATAAAAATAAAATAAACCTAAAATAAAACAAATAAAAACTAAATAAAAACCTAAACCTAAAATATAAACCTAAAATATATAAAAAATTAAAATTGAAATCCTAAACTAAAAAAAACTTAAACCAAAAATAAACAAAATAAAATAAACCTAAACCTAAATGAAAATAAACTAAACTAAAATAAATAAAAACTAAAACTAAAATGTATTAAATTAAAAATAAACCTAAACCCAAACTAAAAAATAAAACCTAAAAATAAACCTAAAATAAAAACCTAAAAGCTAAACCTAAAATATAAAAATAAAAACTAAACCTAAACCTAAAAATAAAAAATAAACCTAAACATAAAAAAGAAACTCAATTAAAAAATAAACCTAAACCTAAAATAATAACCTAAGATGAAAAACCTAAACTAAAATAAGTAAACTTAAAATAAATAAACTAAACTAAATAAAAATAAAAAATAAACCTAAAAAATATAAAAATAAAATAAACTCAAATAAAAAACAAATAAAAACTCAACTTAATTTAAAAAAACCTAAACCCAGTACTAAATCCTAAACCTAAACCTAAACAAAACAACCTAAAAAAACCCTAAACCTAAACCCTAAAATTACCCTAAACCCTACAAACCCTAAACCCTAAAAACCCAAAGAATGGGTGAACCTTGATGGTGGGAACATCAACGCCAAGGCTTTAGATCGTGGTGAAGGTGATAAATGAACAACAGTTGTGGTGGGGTTTTGGTGCGGATATGGAGGTGGATGGTGGCCTAATCAGTGGTGGTTATGGAGGCAAGAGGAGTGACAAAGGTTATAATCATGTTGGTAGTGGAGACAGATAGGGGATTTGATGGCAGATCACACAACTTGAGGGTGGTTCTAAGGGGAACTGGCAAAATTAAAGAATGATCGATCTAATATGCTACTTATGGAACTATGCCTTTAGAGTAGAGACGGTTCTATTTATCATCTAGGGTTTTGAATTGCACTATGGGTGCTTATTTTTTATCTATGTCATCACTTGTGTCTTAGAAAACTTATGGTGCTACTTGTTTGATGAAATCAAAAGAGGAAATGTTCAATATGAATTTGTTCTCTGTTTAAAAAAAAACCTAAAATGCTAAAGTAAAACTTAAAGCCTAAACATAAAACCTAAACCCTAAACCCTAAACCCTAAGCCCTAAACCCTAAACCCAAAAAACACTAAACCCTAAACCCTAAACCCTAAACCCTAAAACATAAACCCTAAACCTTAAAATCCTAAAACCCTAAATCATAAACCCTAAAACACTAAACCCTAAACCCTAAACCCTAAATCCCAAACCATAAACCCTAAATCCTAAACTCCAAACTAAGCCTAAACCCTAAACACTAAACTAATCATAAACCCTAACCCTAAACCCTAAACCCTAAACCTCAGATAAAGATGTCATTTGGAAAAGATCTAAAGAATGACCTAATCCTAGCATAATTATGGTAGAAGAAAATTTCTTACTTTCCCTTGACTATTAGAAATTTGAATACCTAAACCTTAACCTAAATCATATTATAATACCATATATTATAGTATAATGTAGCATCATATATTTGAGCATGTAGTGATGAGTTTTGGATGTTATAAGATGTTTTAAAATGTTTTAGTATGTTATGTTATTATACGTCTATATTTATATAAATCATAAAATATTGATTTAATAAATCATATGATGAAATTTGTTAAATTTGAAGTGGGAATTAGGTTGTAGTACCAAAGGTGTGCTACGCCACTTGTAGTCTAAAAAGTAAGATTTTATGCTCAAAATAAATATTATATGTTGTAGCATATTATAACATCATATAGCATAATATATTATTCTATGCATTTTATATTCTTTATGTATTTTACAATCATGCAGTTGAGCCTACACTAGCATTATTTATAAAAATATTAATTTAGACTTTAAAATGGTGGAATTTTTGCCATATTCATAATAGGTAGAGCATGGAATAATAATATATTGTTTCAATTTAAAATATGTAAGTGATATGACTAAAATATATATTTTTTATTATTTTGACTAATTTTTTGATTTTCTATCTTAAGCAATCCCTTGTGATGTGATATGCAACATAATATAGTATAATGGTGGTGGCAGAGGGAGAGATCGGGGTTATGATGGCATATCTCGCTACTTGAGAGGCAAGGGTTGTTTTGATGGGAACTGAAGAAACTGAAGAATGATCGATCCGATTTACTGCTTATGGAACTATGCCATTACAAAAAAGATGGCTCTACTTTTCTAGGGTTTTTGATTTTCTCTATGGGTGCTCATTTTTGATCTATGTCATCATTTTTTTACAAAACTTGGGGTCTTTGCTTGATGAATTCAAGAAGAATAAATGTTGAATCTAAATTTTTTTTCTATTTAAAAAACCATAAACCTTAAATGCTTAAACTTTAAACTAAATTAAACTAAACTTAAACCCTAAACCTACAACTTGAACCCTAAACTCAACTCTAACCCTAAACCCCCAAAACTAAACCAAACTAAACCACTAAACCCTAAACCCTAAACCTAAATACCTAAACCTAAACCTAAACCATAAAATCATAAACTGCCTAAAATTCAACCCTAAACCTTAAACCCTCAACTCCTAAATTGCAAACCCTAAAACCTAAACCATAAACTAAACTAAACCTAAACTAACCCCAAACCCTAACCTTAAACCCTAAACCTTAAATAAAGATGTCATTAGGAGTAGATCTAAAGAATGACCTAATCCTAACATAGTTATGGTAGTTAAAGAAAATGTCATCAAGAGACTTTCCCTTGACTATTAGAGATTTGAATAGCTTAAACCCTAACCCTAAATCATATTATAATTCAATATATTATAGTATAATGTAGCATCATATATTTGAGCATGTAGTGATTTGTTTTTGGATGTTATAAGATGTTTTGAAATGTTTTAGTATGTTATGGTATTATGTCCTATTGTCTATATTTATATAAATCATAAAAATATTAATTAAATAAATGAGATGATGAAATTTATTAAATTTCAAGTGTGAATTAGATTGTAGTACCAAAGGTGTGCTACACCACTTATAGTCTAAAAAGTAAGATTTTATGTTCAAAATAAATATTATATGTTGTAGCATAGTATAACATCATATATCATAATAAATTGTTCTGAGCATCTTAAATTCTTTTAGTAATGCCATAACATAGAAAATGTTGATTTAGACTACACTATTATTTATAAAAATGTTGATTTAGACTTTTTAAATAATTTGGCCAAATTAATAATAAGTAGAGCATGGCATCATAATATGTTGTTTCAATTTAAAATATGATAATTGATACGACTAAAATATATAGTTTTTATTATTATTTAGACTAATTTTATGATTTTTTATCTTAAGTAATCCCATGTGATGTGATATGCAATATAATATAATATAATATGTTGCAGTGTATTATAATATAGGATGCCATAACATAGTGTAGCATCATTATACACTATTGTATTACTACTTATTTAGCATATTTTAGTTTGTTATAGTATGATGTACTAGAGTTTGTACTAGTTTACTTCATAAAAATACTAATTTATAGGCTGAGATGATTGAATTTGGCCAAATTTAAGGTAAGCTTTAGGGAACATCATTAGGGTGTGCTATGGTGTGTCATTTAATCAAAAGAATGTAATTTTGCATCCAAAATAAATGTTCATTTTTCAACCAAATTTTATAAATTTTTTGCTTAAAGTGGCTCATTTTAAGGTGTAATGTAAGATAATATATTGTATGAAAGCATATTAAAATATAATGTACATAAGAATATAACTTCACATATATATGAATGTGGTGGTGTGTTTCTAAATGTTATTGTAAATTTTAGTATGTTTTAATTTTGTTATAATACATTGGGTCAAAACTCACAAAAATGTTAATTTGAAGGTTGAGATGGAAGAATTTGGCCAAATTCATGGCACACACCAAGAAGAAACACCAAAATTATGCTATTTTGTACCATTTCAAGAAGAAAAATAACAATTTTACATCTAAAATGAACATTATTCATATATTGTGAAAATTTTGTTATTTGTTCTTTGTAAGTGATTCTAATGAGGTGTAATGTAAAATAATACATTATATCATAGCAAATTATAATATAACATCATTATTATAATATAATATATTGTCTTAATTCACACTATAATATGTTTAGAATGATATTGTATAGTTAGTTTGAGCTTGCACCATCATAAATCATAAAATGTTGATTACAATGTTAAGGTGATGTAATTTGAAGGAATACATTGTTAGGCTTTTAGTTGAAGTATTAAAGGTGTGCATAAAAGAATAAATAAGATTTGATGAAAATTCCTTGTCAAGGACTTTGAGGGAAATCTACTAGGGGATCACACTTGCATTAGCATGACATGTGAGGGGTCTATGTCAAGGGCATAGAAGAAGAAAATCTACTGGAGATAAGGTTTGAATTTGATTTGATTATATGATTTGTGGAAAGAAGATTCGCTGGGGATAAGAATCTATAATCCACTAGGGATTAAGATCGAATTGACTTTAGTTTTTTTTATTTTAATTGATATGGAGGAATATCTACTAGAGATATGGGCTCGAGTCCACTGGGGATCGGGTATATGAACCTTTCACTAGAGAAGCAGGTTGGGCTATCCACTAGGGATTGGGATTTAAGTTTGATTTCATAGATTTTTTTGGGGATGTATCCATTGGTTATAAGAGTTTGGTTGGATTTCTTTGATTTAGACTCTACTGGGGGAGTTAGTTTAATTTGGTTCCACTCGAGAGGTTGGTTTTGAATTTCATTTGTTTGCTTGACTTATTTATATATGATTTGGGGCTCCACTAGGGAGAAGGGTGTGATTTAAATCAACTAGGGGAAATCAAATTGGGTTTCACTTAATCTAAGCTATCAATACGATGGATCCACTAAGAAGGGGCTATATCAGCCTTGACCTACATTAAATTTACAAATCCAAAGGGATAGTCTACCAACTATGGAGTAGAGATAGCCAACATAAGGGGTTTCCTTTCGGTGTGCAATGGATGTGCTAAGAAGAAGGTGTAGCAGACTTATGTCTTCCAAAGTGAGGAACAACTTGTGGGGTGACCTGTGGGATGCACAATAAATCGAACCTGACTTAGGGCAAATACTTAGTGAATGTTGCTGAGGACTTATGTCTACTTAAAATTAGTTAGGATTAATTTTATCTTTATTTTATGTGATTTTATATGGTTTGTTATGTTTAGTTTTATTTCAAATTGAGGGCATATCTGAGGATGTGAGCTCGGTCAAATTTGATAGATTTAATTTATGGACCATGTCATTGTGTGATGGACCCACTGAGAAGGGGATGTATTGGACTTGTCCTATCTTAGATTTATAAATCAAAGGGATAGTCTACTGGTCGTTAGGTAGAGCTAGCCAACCTAAGGGGTTGCCTTTAGGTATGCAATGACTATTCTAGGAAAATGGCATAGCAGACTTACATCTTCTAAAGCAGGGAACAACCCCTAGGGTGACTTGTTGGTAGCACAACAAATTGAACCCAACATAGGGCAACTGAGTTAATGCTGCTGGGGACTTATATCAACTCAAGAGTAGTTAGATGATTTCTATTGGGAGTTTTGCTAACACTGTCCTAAAGATAAGATACCACTTAGGAAAAGGTACGGTGTCCTCTAATCCATAATATATTTTGTTTATATGTTTTTGTGGATCTTGTTGGTGTGCTTGGGACAACACTGAGAAGGGGCAATGTTGGACCTATCTCAATTCTTGGATCAAGGGAAAATCTACACATCCACAAGATGGATTCTCCAACCATAGGGGTCACGATGAATGTGATCCAAATATAATAGTAACCCGAGTAATGTCAAAATGGGGTCGCAAAGGATGTGATCCAAATATATGCCAGGCGGTCTAGGGGCATTATCTAAGCTGGAAAAAAATATAGGTTTATGGTGGCCAACTCAAGGAAAAAGTGTAGCAGACTTACATCTATCATGAGTGGTGTATAGGGGTGTAAACGAGTTGAGCTTGAGCGAGTCGAACCTTTTTTCGTGTTCGGTTTGTTTGAAAATTATTTTGTTCATGTTCAGCTCATGTTTGAAATGGCTCAAAATTTCACTATTTGGGTTCGGCTCGTTTGAAAATTTCTTTGTTAGGTGTTTGACTCATGTTCAAAAAAAAAATGCAATAATCCAAAAAATTTGTATGAGGGAGGATTCGAGCCAGGACCAATCTTTTACATAACAAAAACTTTAACCACTAAGCCATGCTCACATTTATGATATGTACATCTGGTCGTATGTATATATAATAATAATAATAAGAATAATAATAATAATAATAATAATAATAATAATAATAATAAATAGTAGTAAAAAAAATAATAGTAATAAAATAATAATAATAATAATAATATAAAAGAATATAATATACTTTTTATTTTGAGCTAAATCGAGTCGAACACGATCGAACAAATGATTATTCATGTTTGGCTTATTTATATATCGAGCATGAAATGTTTATTCATTTTCTAGTTTAAGAATGAGCATGAGCTATGAATAGAATGAACATGTTTGTTTGTGAATGATGACCTTTTTTGATAGCTCTAGTAATGTATCCTAAGGTGCGAGAACCAACCAACCTAAGGTGTATGGCATGAGTGGTCATAGTGAGAACAAACCAACCTAAGGTGTCCATCGGTATGTTGCGATCGGAAAGAAAGTGATTTGGCTTACAACTTTTCAAGCATAACTAATCATCGGGATAGTCATTGATGGGACATGTTATCTAGAGCGACTACTACGAGGAGCTCAAGGAAGGACCCAAACTTGAAGCGGTCATGAGGAAAGGAGTCCCTAGGGGACTTATCTAAACCTCAAATATTGACCATGCAGAAGGCTAATCCAAGAAGAAAGTGTAACAGACTCCCATCCTCTTAAATGAAGCCAACATGAAGTAGCTTACCAGCCATGGAGTAAGGCCTACCAAACTAACAAGGTGCTCATCAATGTGTAGTGGAAAAGTAAGAAAGGAAAGCATAGTAGACTCACATCCTCCAAAAGAAAGAAGACCACTGGGGTGACACACTAGCAGGGTAACATGTCAGCTTGACCTAGAGCAGCTACTATGTGAGTGCTATTGGGGGCATTATCTCAACTTGGAGTAGCCCGAGATAAAAGATATGTGTTTATTTTATATGTTTTTGTGTAGTTTGTATTCATGTTCTGTCGATGAAAGATAGGAAACTACTCAGGTTCCTTACACCTACCCTAAATACATCATGGCGGCTTCGCAAACAAGAATACCTTCAACATGGAAGAGATTGAATTCAAAATGGAATTTTCATTGATGATAATTATTTTCAAACATGATTTGTAATATTTCTTTAAGTAGATCCTGTTGATTGGAAGCATTGGGCACTCTCCCTTATGATTAATAAGGCGATAAGATCCTCCTTGGTATGCCTTCTCTATGGAAAAATCTCAAGTGGTTTTAAACTTGTCTCCCATCTTACAATGGGCAACAATGATCTCCATAATAAGCTTTTCTACTTGAAAAGCTCTAGGACGGACAAACTTGTTATGAGCTTGAACCATTTTAGCTTTGTACAACTCGAAGTTTTGGCATGCCCGCAAGCGTCTCTCTTCCAAACTTTTGAGCTCTTCTAACCACAACTTGGCATTCTGCTCTATTGATCTTGCTACTCTGTATCCTTAGTGAAGGGAGTTCAACTTCTAATGGTAGAATGATTTCAACCCATACACTAAAGAAAAAAGTAGGCGAGTTAGGGTTCTATATGGTGGTAGGCCCACATGGATTCAACTAACTACTCATGCCATAATCATTTGTTATTGTAGTGTCTTCTTTAATTTAGATGAGAGTTTTGTTGAAGGCTTCTGCTAAACTATTTTGTCAGGTAGTTGATGGTAGAGTATCTCCAATCTATGTTGTGTCTCTTAGCAAAGTTTTTGATCTCGGTGCTCTTGAATACAATACCATTATCTAATATAATTTGTCGAGGCAGTCCGAACCTATATACGATATGGTTCTTAAAAAATTGGAGCACATCTTTGGCGGTGACCTCTGGCGAAATCATATTTTTCCATTTGGAAAAGTAGTTAGTAGCGAGATGAATCGATGACCCTTGGAAGGAAGAGGATCACTTTCATGTCAATACCCTAACACTCGAATGGTCATAAGGACAATGTAGGATGTAGAATGTTTGGTGGTTGGTGTAGGACCACATCGTGTATTTGACATTGATGGCATTTCCTAGCCATATCCATGCAATTTTTGATCATTGATGGCCAGTAGTATCCTAGTCTCTTGATCTTGGCTTTCATCTTTAGATCGGATTGGTTGGCTCCACATAATCTTGAGTGTACCACGGTCATAATCTTATGGGCTTCGTTCTTATCTAAACAATGTAACCATATATGATCGAAAGATCATCAGTATAAGAAACCATCCATAAGAGCATGAGAAAGTGCTTTCTGCTTCATCTAATAGGCTTGGGTCTTCTCTTGAGGTAGTTTTCCTTTATTTAGGTAATCCATGAATGGTTTCCTCCAATCTAGTCCTTCTTAACAATGGCAACCTCCCTTTAAGAGAGTACTTTTGATGAGTTTAATATCAATAAAGGATAAGACTTGTCTATTTTGGAACTTTATTGATATGGACTCATCCTCCATACATGCCAACTTCTTGGAAACTTGGCTAAAGCATACGCTATGACATTCTCTCCTCGAGGAATCATATAAATGGTAACCTCTAAGATTTAGGCTAACAACTCTATGGTATACTTGTGTTAATGATGGAGCTTGGGATTTTTCACCTTATAGGACTCAATGATTTGGTTGATAACTAGTTGAGAATCCCTGAAGATGTTGATGTTTTGGATGCTTAGAGTAATAGCTAACTCCAGACCAGAAATTAGAGCCTCATATTTAACTTCATTGTTGGTGCAAGGATTGGACAGATGATATGAGAATCTCATCACATTATGGTCGGGAGTTAAGAGAACTATTCCTACCCCTGCCTTTCTTGGGATAGTAGATTGTGGTTCTTCTCCTCTTTGAGAAGAAATCACACCATAAAAGTGCATCTCCCAGTGGTGAATGCTAGTATCCCCTAAGTTCATGATTTGTTTATCGGGGAGATCATCACTAAGTGGAGAGTCGCGGGAAGTGGGTGTTCTGCTAAGAAATATGCTAGTGCTTGTCCTTTCACGCACCAAGGGGTACGAAGGTAATGTCAAACTGTGAGAGGATCACGGACCATCATCCCAACTATGCAGATAGTGCCGACCATGTCATGAGATACTGTAGTAGATTGATCTTAGAGATTAAGTTCACCTTATGAGGAAGCATGTAATGCTATAGCTTTTGGGATACAAATATTAAAGCTTGGCAATGCTTCTCAATGGGTGGATGATGACCTAGTAGATCCTTCCCTTTGGCATTGGCTTGGGCTAACAAAGCACCAAGGGAGTTGACTAACACAACAGTGTAAAGTATTAGTAGCTTGCCACGGATAAGGGTTGCTAGAACCTACGACATCATCGAGTAATGCTTGATGTCTTCAAAGGCATGCTTACACTTGTCATCCCACTTAAACTTGGCATCCTTTTTACAAGTCCTGAGAATGGCTCACATCTTTCCGATAGGTTGGATATAAAGCATCTTAGATATGCCAACCACATTTGGAATGATCAAAGTTGAGTTAAATTTTTATTGGGTGACATTTTTAATATCGTGATGATCTTCTTCAGATTAATTTTGATTCCCTGGTGTCAGACAATAAACCCAAGGAATTTCTTTGAAGCTACTATGAATGCACAATTCAGAGGGTTCATTTTGAGGTTAAATAATCTTAACTATTTGAAAACTACTCTCAAGTCAAAGAGATGGTCTTCCTTTCTCCACATTTGACCACGCGAGATCATCATAACTCAACTTGATGATGAATGAGTTCATCGAACATTCGAGTCATAGCCCGGTGGAATGTAGCACCATCATTTTTAAGGGTAAAAGGCATGACCGTATAGCAATAGATTTCAATCAGGGTTCTAAAAATAGTGTTTCATTCATCTTCAGGGGCCCTCTTCATTTGGTTATTTCTAGATGAGCCACCCATAAAAGAGAAGATTGCATTTGATGAGGAAATCTCTGCCATTAGCTCTAGGGTTGGTAGTGAAAATTCATCTTTTGAACATGCCTTATTTAAATCCCTAAAATAGACGCATATGTGAATTTAAAATTTTTTTTTAACTTGGACGATGCTGGCTAACTAGGTAGGGTATTTTTCTTCCCGGATGAAGCCAACATTGATCAGTTTCTTGACTTTAGAAATGACTATTGTTCGATGTCTAATTGCATATGTCTAGGAGCTTGCTTGATAGGGTTAGAAGTAGGCTCTATTGCTAGTTTATGGACCACGTCAAGAGCCAACCATCTCTCTTCATAAGTCAATGCAAAGTAGTCCTTAAACTCAATCAATAACCTAACTAATTTATTGGTTTAAATTTCATTCATCAAAGAACATATGTATGTCGGATGTGGATCTTCTTCAATTCCTAAGTTGATTTCGTTGAGCTCATTGATGGTTGACTTGATCTCTTCTTCAAACTCTGGCAGTGCATCTTTAACTTCAAAGTCATATGGATCATCTAAAGTTTCTAAGCACAGCTCATCATATGAGTTAATCTGATTTAAAAAGAACCTATTAGATTCCAAATGATTGGTGATGACTAAGTAGTAATCATCATCATTGACTAAACTGACTATACCGAATAGTAATCCCAGTCTTGATTGAGAGCTTTTGCATTTATTCTTTCATATTCTTTCGAAGTAATCTGACCTGTGCTTTCACTAAGTATGTGGGATTAACTCTTTCTTTTCTAAATTATGAACACAAGGCAAGTACCAATCAAAAGGTAATTCTATTAAATTTTTATATTAATCATCCTCAAGTTCTACATCAACTTCTTGACTTGATGATGATGCTCCTAGAAAGAACCTCTAAGTCTTTACACTGTGGATGACTTCCTTAACTACCAAACCCTCGGCTTTTTGAGGGGAAAGTGGTTAGAGCTAAGGTTCCCAACTGATGCCTAACTATTTCACATATAGACTTGGATACACTTATGCTTTGCTTTAGAACCCGGTCTTCATCGCTATCTAGCTCAAGTTTCACTTCCAAGGGAATATACTTCTGAGAAGAGCTGGCAAGTGTGCTAACCATATAAGACTCATCCTATGAACTATATTCTAAGTCTATATGGATAGCAGGTGTACTCTTGGTAGCTGGGACATATCTTCCATTGGGTGGCCAATAATGAGGTTTTCCACCCCTAAGATTGCCTCTGAATTGGCCTTTTCCTCTGCTTGGTGGATGTCAGCTCATCCTACCCATAGGTTTGAATGGAGTAACAAACTGTGGGTGGAATCTGATGTCGTGCTCCACTTCCTCCTCCAAGTCTATTTTTGCTCCCTTTTATTTCCTTTTTATTTTTCTTTTTCTTTTTCTTTTTATTTTTTTATTTCTTTTTTTATTTTTAAATTTTGGCCAAGTTCACAAGAATAGACTTGTTGATTTTGAGGGAGGTAGTAAGCCACATCCTCATATATGCCGACCTTGTGAACTGTAAATGGCTTGAGATCTCTTTTGACATAGTAGATGATCCCACCTCTCACAAACTTCATACACTGATGTAGAGAGGATGGAACTATGTTGTTCTCATGTATCCATGGTCTCCCAAGCAAAGCGTTGAAAGATGTACTCAAGTCAATAATGTGGAACTTGGCTATGGTCTTCCAATCATCTATCTCCAAGGGCAACACAATGGAGCCTAAGGCATGTTGATCTCACTTTTGGAGTGTGAATTCAATCTTCCCATCTTAGACTTAGGAGCCTTCTAGACACTAAGACTTCCCTAGTCATATGACACTTTTGACAATTAGGTAAACACTTAACCTAAGCCTAAAGACTTAGAAGGGTTAACCATAAAATTAGGTTATGCCTTGAGATTAGGATAATCTACCTATCTTAATCCATGTTCACCTTCTCACCTCAAGTTCAATTCAAATTGAAATCCAAATCAAAACCCAAATTACAAAATGAAATGATTGAAGCCCATGATCAAATCCAAACTTGAAACCCTTCCTAAGCCATATGATCTATCCCATTGACTTAGCCAAATCTTAATCCAAATCAATCCAAAATCAATTATTTTTTTTATAATAAATTTATATCTTCAATCATATTCCTTAATATAAATCAAATCTACATTCAAATGATCAAAACTAAATCAAACTAAATCAAATTAAATCAAAACCCTTCCTAAGGCATATCCATGGATTTAGCCAAATCTTAATCCAAATCAAGTCAAACTCAATTGATTTTCTCACAAATCAATCATATTTTCAATCATCTTAAAAAATTTAAATGAAATATACATTTAA
Organism: Cymbidium sinense; assembly: GCA_021442155.1. NCBI lineage: Eukaryota > Viridiplantae > Streptophyta > Magnoliopsida > Asparagales > Orchidaceae > Cymbidium > Cymbidium sinense. The sequence continues at coordinate 92,894,935 of CM038214.1, read as the reverse complement.
ATGATCAAAACTAAATCAAACCAAATCAAATCCAAAACTAAGCCACATGACCCGACTCCATGGAATTAACCAAATTCCTTCATTCCTAACCCAAATTCAATTGATTTTCACAGGAATAAGTCATTCCTTCAATCATATTCATAAATATAAATGAAATCTACAATCATCAAGCCCAACCAAAATCAACCCAAGTCAAACCCAACATAACCCTTTTGACTTGAACCAGGCCCATCAAAACCTATTTGAGACAATTTGACCTATTTGAGATAATTTGACCTATTTGATCAATTTGAGCCAAGTTTTAATCTTACCTAAATTGGCTTGAACCAAGCCCAGCAAAGCCTCCAATCATGATTGTTGATCACCCTAGGTTGATCAATTATCATAAATTGGGTCAAACGAAGTTAATACCTTAACCTATATGAACCTAAACTATCCAAATTGCAACCTAAGATAAATCCCTCTAAACCAATGATTCATACTAAATGAAAATCAATATTTGAATATGACTTGACCTTCAATTGAGTCAAACAAAACCCAATTGGCCATCTTGACCCAAGTTGATCTAAATTGGCCTAAAAGACCAAATTGGATCAAATCAAAATATAAACCAAATTGATTGCAACCAATGGCTCAAGTTCATTCCAAATTGAATGTTGAACTTGACCAAAGCCAAGATTGAACATAATGTACCAACTTAGCCCAAATTAACCTAAAGGTTCAAGTTGGCATAAATCAAAACCAAATCCAAATTCATTGAAACCAAAGCCTACAATCATCTTCAATTGGTCAACTAAACTGAAACTAATGCCCCAACACAAGACAATTTGGCCAATTTGGTCAAATTGGTCAACTTAACCCATTTCACCCAAATGAATTCAAATGAGCCAAAATCAAATCTAAGCCAAACTAAACTAAATCAATTGAACCAAAATATCTCAAAGGATCATATGAACTTTACCCAACCCTTGGTCTGACCCAATTTGACCAATTGGTCAACTTGACCCATCCTAACCCAATTTAACCTAAATGAGTCAAATTGAGCCAAACCTAACCAAATTAACTCCAATTGACTTGAAATTTGGGCTAACCACCTTTTGGCTCATTTCAAATCTGCCCAAATCAAATCTAATGCTAAATGATCATTCTAATCTTAGGTCAAGGGCATCACATGAGACAAATCACCCATGTAAGTGGTCATTTCCATTCCTAGGCCACTTGGTAGTCTCCCAATGGTCCACCACTAAGACTTGCCTAACCTGACCAAAGGGGTGGTTGGGTCCCCATTGGAGAATTTGAAACCCATAGGACACCCATCATTCTTCCTTGGTAGCCAACTCCACACATTCAACCAACCAAGCCGAGCCAACTCACCTCCTCCCTGCAACCATGACTCCTTGAGATGGTCATCCGATCAAGATGAAGGGGGTATACACCCCCTCATTTCCACTCAAACACACAAAAAAATTATTCCTCAAAGCCTAGCTAAGACAATGCTAAAGCCATTCCTAAGCTCCTAAGCTCATTCCTCGATCAGAAAATGCCATTCCCGTCCATCTCGAAACTGAACACTCCCATTTTTGACCTAACTTCCCCATTTCTCCATCAAACTCAAATTAACTTTGTACGCACATTCCCTAGGCCTCATCGGTAAGAACAAATCATCTCCCAAGCTTCTCAATCACCGAAGGTGGGACTTCGATCAAAGCTCAAATCATCTATTCATGGCCTTAGAGTGAAGTGATCCAATTGCTTCTCAACAGGGCTTCATTTCCACTAGATGAAGCTTCCTCAATTATTCAAGCCATCGGTCTTGAGCTCCAGTGAGGTATACTTCTAAAACTGATCCTTAAGCAAAAATAGGTTGGAGTTTTTTGAAGAAAACTTGTGTGATCATAATCGTTGGATCCCCTCCGATCGATGTCGTGAAGGTGCGGGATCCTTTTCAAGTTGATTCAAGCTCGGGTAAGCTTTAATCAAGTGAGTAATGCTGGACGTACTCCATTCTCCTCACACTGTATGATGTTAGATCACGCCGCTCGTTCCACATGATCAATATGGACGATCGTGATTAGATTCGCTAGATCAATCTGATTTAATCCTATTAAGCTGTGGGATTAATCGTAGCCATTTGATCTTAGATCAAATAGCGGACGAGAAAGCACGTTTGTCGCCGCCATGTAAGTGTTGAGTTAGATAAGTTTTAAGAATCCAATCTAACAGAGCCACGTGGAAAGCCGTCTAAAAGCCCATAATGGCACCAATAGGATTATGCTTTAATTAGGCTTAATTAATCATTTTTAATTGCTGAAACTTACAGAAATCATAAAAAATCACAAAGAAATAAAAAAAATGCAAATAAATACACATTTTAAAGGAATTTTAAATAAGAATTAATTAAAAATGATCTTAACTAATTTTAAATAGTAATTAAAGTTTAATTATAAATTTTATTAGCTTAATTACTCCTTAATTACTTGAGTAATTAATCCCAAATTTTGTGGGTTAATTTAATGGGATGACCTCTACCTCCCATGATTTTCATGGGATTTATTTCTTACTTCATTAGGAAAATTGACTAATTAAACCTTAACTACTCTTTTAATTTAATTAATGATAAATTAATTCCATGAACAATAATATTTTGGTTCCTTAATTTTATTAATCATTGTTCAATAGTAAGTAAACTAAGGAACAGGGTTGGGACCCCTTTCCCTAAGTTCAATTCACCCTTTTTAAAAATGAAATTAATTAAGATTTAACTAATTAATTAAATCACTTAATCAAATTGAAATCATAATCACATCAGACTTTAATTAATTAAATCATGGGGTAGATCTTTAGGTGGTTAATAACCAAAAGGAGTTTAATGATATTATGGTTAGTCCACATGTGTGGGAAAACCATAAGAGTAATTAATTAAGTCCATTAGTCTAATTAACTATTAAATTGCATTCATCCCCTTTTATTTCTTAGCTTCATTGCAAGTTTATTTTCTATGCATATCATGTTGGCTCATAATTATTTAGTTAATTACTTTAAGGTGACATAGGTAAGGGTAATTAACTCATCTAATCAAGGGTTCAACTTAATTAACCCATAAAATTAACTTAATTACATTTCAATAAATTAAATCAAATAACTAATGGGAATTTGTTTAAAACAACAAGTGATGATTTCTCTTCTACTCTTTAAATCAAATCAAATCCAAAACTTAATTAATAAGGAAGCTTTGGTTTGCTTTAAATAATCTTATTTGATTTGATTGTCTTTAAAAACTAGTTTGGCTAAAATGAATCACATGCTTATATTTGATTGTCCTCTTTCCAATCATGTTAAATTTGGTATGTCATTTGAATTCATGAGTCCATCTTTTCAAAATCAAGTAAAATAAAATGGATTTCATTTTTGCATGTGTTGATTTAATTTAATATATGTGTTATTATCACTATTAAATTCAAATATATTTTTTAAAATCTTATAAATGAATAATAATATGTGTTATAATAATAGTTATAAATACATAAGAAATGCATGTGCTCATAGCTGAAGTGTATGAATGTTAAGTTCTCCTTTCTCTATTCATTTGTTGATTTATACAAGAATGAATGGTAATGGGTATATAGTATGGACATCTCGGGAACACGAGGCTTTAGCTAACCCCAAGGAGTTCATTTGATGACCTCACTTCCCTGGTTTAACAACAGCACGTACCCATTTGATTTCATTCTTATGTATTTCAACATTAGAATTTGGATAGAGCTTTAATTCATATATGATTGATTCAAACAAAATATACAATCTTTGCATGACTTGCTTTCCCTCATTTATGTATACATCCATGTGTGTCTAAGAAAAGCAAGTATATAGTTTGGACATCCCGGGAATACGAGGCTTTAGTTAGCCCCAAGGAGTTCATTTGATTACCTCACTTCCCTGGTTTAACAATGGCATGTACTTTCATATCATTTATATGTATATGTGATTAGTGAATGAAAAATCCCATTTTACATTGAAATGGCATGCATTCATAATTGATTAAGTTGTTGAAGTAATTAACCGTATGATTTGGAGCTTACTTCTTAGGTTCATGTATACGAATTTACATATGTTTGAATTCAAATGGGTATATAGTCTAGACATCCCGAGAATACGAGGCTTTAGCTAGCTCCATGGAGGTTATTTAATTACCTCACTTCCTTGATTTAATAATGGCACATGTCTATTTAATTTCTTTCTTATGTCTTTTTTGTATAAGAATTTGGATAAAGTTTTAAATTAATATGTCTAAATAATTCAATCAAATAAAATATAAATTCTAAACATACACTTACATTAATCATTTAAGTGTGCTAAATATATTACTTATATTGATACACATAGGATTAAATAACTTCTTAGCTTTCTTATCATAAGACCACATGGTTTTAAAATCATTGGAGGAGTTAGGCGGCCTCTTTGGTATGACTCTGAAGTCGAGAAAATTTATTCTCTCTTGTGAAGGTAAACCCTTATGTCCACCGGTCGTATAGATTTGGGTCATGCTTTAGCTCGTACTAAAGTTCCCTAGATTTAAGATCTGAGGTAGCTATTTCCTTCAGGCTACAGCATAAATCCTCACCTCTTAGGCATTCCCACAACCTTGTGTTGGTGGATTATAAGCCCTAGTAATCTAATTAAATTTCAACTTAAAACACACATGTAAAGAGGCTGTGTCATCCCTAGTAAGTCTTCATTGCTAAATGTAACTCCTAAGATGTCCTTAGTGGCATGCCTTCTCCTTTATAGAGATCGTTGAGCTAAACATATCTCAGATCAAGTAAGGCCTTGATTAGAGATTCTCTCATTTATTTGGATAAGACAAGGGCATCGTATTTGCTTAACTTAGCTGGAAACTTTCTAAGGTGAGCTAGGACATTGTAATCAACTCTAGCTTGGTCCTCCATAGGCATATCCATGGGTGGAGCATCCTATGGAGGGGATATCTGCTCATTGGAACAAATGACTTGCTCTAAAGTAGAACTTCTCCACTATGTAGGTTGACTTGAGTGACTTCTTGGAATGATGAGCTTTTAGAAAATTCTACGTTCTCATCTGGCATACATACAACTTCTCTTATGGGATCCTCATAGTCAGTTGACTCCTAGCCAATCTCAAGAGGTGAACCCAAAATGCTAAACCCTAAACCCAAAAAAAACCCTAAACTCAAAAACCTAGACTCCAAACACCCTAAACCTTAAACGCTAAACCTTAAAAAGATAATAGCCTAAACCTAAACTAAATAAAACCTAAAATTAAAATAAATAATTTAAACTAAACCAAAATAAAATAATAAAATAAAATAAATTAAAAAGAAACCAAAATAAACAAATTAAACTAAACAAAACTAAAAAATAAACCTAAATAAAAATTAAAAATAAAATAAAATATATAAAAAATAAACTAAATAAACTTAAACTATGGTTTACTTAATTTCAAAAACCCTAAATCTACCTAAACCTGTAACCCATGACCCTAGGCCTTAACCACGCCTAAAGCATGGCAACAAATCTAACTCTAAACCCTAAACCCTGTGCCCTAGGCACTGAGCCCTGGGCCACTGAGCCCTAAGCCTAAATTGAGCTGAGCCATGGGCTTGGACCTGAGCCAAGATGGAAAGGGTTTAAAGAGACCCTGGCAAACTAAACCTGGGCCACCCAGGCCACTGCTGAGCGCATGACCCTAGGCCCTAAGACCCCAGACCCTAGGCCCAACCCAACCACCCTGGGCCCTGGGCCTCAGGCCACTGACTCCCAACCACCCTGATCCACCCTAAACCCAAAACATGACCTTAGGCCAAAGACCCAAAGAGGCACTGATCCTGCCCACAAACTCACTGATCACTGGGCCTACCCTGGGCCCTACTTTGTGCCCAACCTAAACTACCTAAAATAAAGATAAATAAAACTCAACTAAAATTTGTCCCAGGCCTAAACCTTAAAATAAACTAAAATCTAAACTAAAATAGATAAACTAAACTAAATAAAAATATATAAAAACATAGATAAAAATAAAAAATAAAAAAAGCTAAAATAAATAAAAAATTAACTAAGTAAACTAAATAAACTTAAACCTACCAGTTTACATAATTTTTAAAAAAACCCCCTAAACCTTAAATCATAAACCTAAACCCTAAACCCTCTAAACCTTAAAACTAACCCTAAACCCCAAACTTACAACACTAAACCAACAACGCTAAACCCTAAACCCTAAACCCTAAACCATAAACCATAAACCATAAACCCTAAACCCTAAACCCAAAATCCTAAACCCTAACCATAAACCTAAACACTAAGAATGGGCAGAACCTTGGCAGAACATCACCAGTCAGCAGGGCTGGATCTTGATCGATAAGGTGAGGCGTTCATCATAGTGGTGGTTGGGGATCTAGAGGTGCTGGTGGATATGGAGGTGGTGGTCGAAGCAGTGGTGGTTATGGAGGTGGGAGGAATGATGGAGGTTACAACCGTGGTGGTGTCGGAGGGAGAGATCGAGGATATAATGATGGATCCAGTTACTCGAGAGGTTGGGGTGGATCTGATTGGAACTAGAGAAGCTGAAGAATGACCAATCCGATCTGCTACTTTTGGAACTGTGTCTTTATAGTAGAGACGATTCTAGTTATCTAAGGTTTTAATTTCTCTAAGCATGCTCATTTTATCTATGTGTTTTGTGTCTTAGAAAACTGTTGTATTACTTGGTTGATGAAATCAAAAGAAGAAATGTTGAATCAATTTATTCTCTATCAAAAAAATCCTAAACCCTAAACTAAACTTGAACCCTAAACTAAAACCTAAAGCTAAAGCTTAAACCTAAACCTTAAACCTAAAACAATCCCTAAACCTAAATCTAAACCAAACCTTACCCTAACCCTCCCCTGACCTAAACCTAAACCCTAAAATCCTACTTAAACCCTCCCCACTGAACTGACCTAAACCACTACTGGGCCCCAGACCCTGGGCCAACCCTAAACCCTAGGCCTGGCCAAAACTCTAAATCACTGGGCCTACTATAAACTGACCACTGAGCAAACTGAGCCATGGGCCCCAGGACTCTGACCCAGCCCCACTTGACCTAACCCTGGGCCCCAACCACAACTCTGGGCCCTGGGCCCATGCTGATCCTGGGCCCTGGGCCTAAACCCTAAACCCCTGAAACTGGACTAAACCTGACCTAAAATATAGATAAATAAAAAACCTAAATAAAATAAAAAAATAAAATAAAATAAAAACATAAATTAAAATCTAAACTTAATCCTAAAAGTAAAATAAAATACATAATAACCTAATCTAAAAAATAAATTAAACTTAAGAATAAAAACAAAATAAAAAAAACTAGGCATTAAATAAAATATAAAATAAAACCTAAAACTAAAACATAAAATATAAATAAAACTCAACTAAAAAAAATAAACTAAAATAAAACCTAAATTAAAATAATTAAACTAAAATAAATAAATTAAACTAAATAAAAATAAAAAATTAACATAAATAAAAATATAAAATAAAATAAACCAAAATAAATAAAAAATAAATTAAATAAACCTAAACTAAATAAAATAAAATAAACTAAAGTAAACCTAAACCTAAACTAAAAATAAACCTAAAATAAACTTAAAAAACTTAAAATAAAATAAAACCTAAACTAAACTAAAATAAAAATAAAACCTAAACCTAAAATAAAAAAAAATAAAACCTAAACTAAAATAAATAAACCTAAAATATATAAACTAATCAAAATAAAATAAAAAACCTAAATAAAATAAAATAAACTAAATAAACTACTGGGTTTTGTAATTTAAACAAAACCCTAAACCATAAAGCTTAAAATCTAAACCACCTATGCCCCTAATCTTAAACCCTAAACCTCCCTAAACCACCATAAATCTAAACTAACTCACCCAACCACCCTAAACATAACCTCAAACCCCCACACACCTCACACTAAACCTAACCCACCTAACCTAAAAAGCTTAAACCCACCCTAAACCCTAAAGAATTAACTCCCTAAACCTAAACCTAGCGTAAAGTAATTAAATAAATTAAAATAAACTTAAACCAAAAACCTAATAAACCTAAATCTTAAGAATGGTGAGCAGACGATAGGAACATCAACATCAACTAGGCTTACAGATGGCAGTAGAGATGAAGGTGGAGGCGGCAGTTATTATAGTGGTGGTGGGGGATTTGGAGGCATTGGTGGATACGAAGGTGGTGGTGAGTAATGGTATGGAGGAGGAGGTTACAACCATGGTGGTGGCGGAGGAGAGGGAGATATGATGATGGATCCTACTCGAGAGGCAGGTGATTTTGATGGGAAGCGAACAACGGCCGATCAATTGGGCGCTTATGGGCGTGTCTTTATAGTAGAGATGATTCTAGTTATCTAGGATTTTGATTTGCTCTATGTGTGTTTATTTTTTATATAAGTCATCGCCCGTGTCTTAAAAAATTTGGAGTGTTACGTGGTTGATGAAATCAAAATAAGAAATGTTGAATCTGAATTTATTCTTTGTTTAAAAAAAAAACCAAAAACCCTAAAGATTTGATCCCTAGACTTAAAACTTAAACCCTAAACCCTAAATTGTAAACCCTAAAAATCCTAAACCCTAAACTCTAAACCCTAAATGCTAAAACCTAAACCCTAAACCCTAAACCCTAAACTCTTATTCCTAAACCTTAAATCCTAAACCCCATGCATGAGCCTAAACCCAAACCCACAAATCCCTAAACCACTAACCCTAAACCTTAAAAAGCTAAAACCTAAACCTAAACTAAATAAACATAAAATAAAATAAATTAAAAATAATAACCAAAATAAATCCTAAACTAAACATAAAACTAAAAATAAAAATATAAATAAAACTAAAATAAAATAAAATAAATAAAACTAAACTAAAATAAAATAAATAAAAGCTCAACTAAACTAAAAAATAAAACCTAAATAAAATTAAAATAAAACCTAAAATAAAATAAAATAAAACTAAATAAAAAAACTAAACCTAAAAAAATAACCTAAATATAAAATAAAATAAAACCTAAACATAAAATAAAATAAAATAATCCAAACCTAAAAAATAAAAATAAAAAGACTAACTAAAAAAAAAAACCTATAAACCTAAACCTATAAAATAAACTAAAATAAAACATAAACTCAAATAAATAAACATAAATAAATAAACTAAATTAAATAAAATAAAATAAATAAATACCTAAACCATGGGTTTGCTTAATCTTAACCCCCCTAAATCATAAACCCTAAAACTAATCTAAACCATAAACCTAAACTAAACATGAACCCACCTAGGCAAAACCATACCCAAACCTGACCCTACCCTAAACCCTAAATCCTGCAGCATAAATCCTAATCCAGGAACATCAAACCCTAAACCCCACCTACCACAAAAATCAAAAACCTAAATAATAAATAAAACAAAATAAAATGCTAAATAAAAACCTAAAGGAAATAAAATAAATATAAAAGTAAAACTATCTAAAATAGAAATAAACTAAACTAAAAAAATAAAATAAACCTAAAATAAAAACCTAAATAAAATAAAACTAAGCATAAGTAAATTAAAATTAAATAAAACCTAAAAAATAAACATAAAATTTAACCTAAAAAAATAAAAAATAAAACCTATACCTACTAAACAAACCTAAAATAAACAAAAGTAAACCTAAAGACTAAACTAAAGCAATTAGACCTACACTAAACCTAAAAACTAAACCTAAACCCTAAACTAAATAAAATAAAATCTAAAATAAACCTAAACTAAAACTAAAAATAAAACCTAAAATAAAACTAACCTACCAAAAAAAAATAAAATAAAAACCTAAACCTAAACCTAAAAATAAAAAATAAAACTTAAACCTTGACAATAATATAAAAATAAAACTAAACTAAAAGAAATAAACCAAAACCTAAACCTAAACTAAAAAAATAAAATAGAAAACTTAAACTGTAATAAATAAACCTAAAATAAATAAAACTAAAATAAAATAAAATAAACTTAAATAAAAATAAAATAAAATAAAATAAAATAAACTAAAATAAACCTAAACCTGCGGTTTGATTTGAAAAAATAAAATAATACCTGACCCTAGCCATGAACTGGGCACTAGGCCCTACTGAGGCCATCCCTAAAGATCTGACCATGAATACCTGCCCTAGGCCCTGAGGCTTATACCCTAGGCCCTAGGCCTGGGCCACTAGGCCCTGGACTGAGCTGGGCTAGGCCCTGGGCTCTGAGCTGGACCTGAGCAGAATGGCCCTGACTGAGCTTGGGCCTGGGCCAGGCCAGCCCTAGGCTGGGCCCTGAGCCTGGGCCCTGGGCCCTAGGCTAACCAGAGCTACACTTAAACCCTGGGAGAGTGGCTAGGCCCTGGGCTGGCTGGCTGAAACCCCAGGCCTGGCTGACTAAATGGCTTAGGGCAGGCTGGAGCTGGGCTGAGCTGCTAGGCTGGGCCAAAACCTGAGCTAGGCTGGAGCAGGCTAGGCCCTGGCTGGTGGAGCATGGGCATGGCTGAGTAAACCCTGGCCCTGGGCTGAGCTGACCTGGGCTAGCCAGGCCTAGGCGGGACCTCAGGCTGGGCCTAAAGAAAGCCCAGGAGGCTAAAGCTGGGCTAAAACTGAGCCAGCCCTGGGCTGGGACCCAGGCCTGGGCCTGGGCCCTTGGGCATTACTAAACTGGGCCCTGGGCCTGACTGGGCTAGACTGAGCCCCCCCAGGCAACTGAGCTGAGGCCCTGGGCCCAGACTGAGTAAACCTGAGCCTACTGGGCTCTAAAGGCCTGGGCTGGCCTAAACTGGGCTGAGCCCAGGCCCAGGCCTGGGCCCTGAGGCACCTGGGCCTAAACTAAATGGGCCCTGATGGGACCTGGGCCACTATCCTACCTGGGCCCTAAACCTTGAGCCCAGAGGCCTGGGTGGGTGGGCCTGACCCTAGGCCCTGGGTTCCTACTGGGCTCCCTGGGCTAAACCTGGGCCCTGGGCTAAAGCCTGGGCTAAACTTCCCTTAACTAACTATACCCATATCACCAAAACTTCTTCACTGGGTTTAAGTGTGAGTTTTCCCTCTCGTTTTCCTTTAGCCCTTTGCTTTCTTTTTGCATGATTCTCAGTAGATTCCATTTTGCATCGATGGTCCAGTGTCTTCATTGGGTGATGCCGCGGCGATGATTCCATGGGAAAATTGAAGGATCCTATGGATCGATATGGCATCAACCAACTTTGGCTTAAAATCATTCAAAGACATTCCAATTTGGATTTCTTTCTCCAATATGAGAATTCATTTCGTTAACCATCAATTCCATTTTATTGTGGTGCTTTATTTGGTTGGTCATTGCACATTGATCAGGCAATGACTACAAAATCTTATCCTTTAGCGACTAGAATCCTTGTTGAATTGGACATTACCAATTACGACCTCAAATAAATCTGATTAGATCTAAAATTATGATTATATACAAATAATTGAATTTGAAAATTTTCCTTTCTTTTCTTCTCACTGTAAAATCCACGGGCATGATAATATGTTTCATTCTTCATCCACACCCAAAAGAAAATCCCTATTAAAGAAACTTATATTCTTAATCCTAGGCCGATCACTGTTAAATTTCAAAAAGCCACTTCAAAAAAAAGGAATTTTTGAATGTTCTTAATAAGGCTATTTTACCTCTTACTTCTTCTGTGCAATTGAAGGCTTCTAATGTGAATAATAACTTTCTAAACTTTTGATTCTATTTCCTCGATTCAATCTTTGCTTCTTTGCCGCTTTGATTGATGAAAATGAAGCTTTGGTGAGAATATGAGGATATTAATGTTATGCATCATTCAAATTTAATGCGAATATGGCTTTAATACCTCATGATAATCAAGTTGAAAAAACTAATTCTATTTTCCAGATTAGATTTAAATTCTCATAAAGATTTGGCTTTGTCTAATAATTTGGGTCATGGGAAGGTATTGGTGTTCACACTTGCCTCTAAATAAATATGTTTCTGCGCCCTTTCTTACTATTCTCGATGCTCATTTAGATTTAATAAATTTTAATGTCTTGGAAGAAGGAGAACACATTTCTAATTAAGAGATTTCTCTTAAATGTGTGACTAATGTTGCTAAATCCTTCTTAGATGATGATTATATGGTAAAAGAAAATGGTTTTCGAGCTTATCATGCTAAAAAAATATTAAAAATCTCCCTCCCAAATTGCCAACAAACACTAGATCAATTATGGCCTCCCTCTCCTCTCTTAATTAACCATTTCTTAACCCTTTTTTATTTCTTTATGTTTAATTTTATTGAATGTTAGAGATCGATACCCTCTATTCATTCATAGCGTATAAGAAATCTTTTATACATAATATTTCTTTACTTATTTTTTCTAGAGCCTCTTATTCATGCTAACAAAATTAACCATGTTGCTAGAATGATCGGTTTGAATAAATTTTTCTCTAATGTCCGTAATAGATTTCGCATTTTTGGGATAACTTTGTAGAGGTTTCTATTCTTGATGATTTTCAACAAGTTGTCAATGCTTAAATCTCTTATGGTGATTATTGTTTTGGGAGATCTAGAAATCTTCATTAGGATAATTTGATGAATTTTTCTAACTCTGTAAATAAACCTTGGTTTGTTGGTGGTGATTTCAACACTATTTTATTCACTTCTGAACGAAGTGGTGATTGTGCACCTAATATTCATTCCATGGAACTAATATGATCCTTGATTGTAATTTGATTGGTGGTAAATTAACCCTAAATCCTAAACCCTAAACCCTAGAATTTAAACCCTAAACCCTAACCCTAACCATAAACCCTAAACCCTAAACCATAAACAATAAACTCTAAAACCCTAAACCCTAAACCTTAAACCTTAAGAACCTTAAACCCTAAAGCCTAAACCTAAACCCTAAGCTAACCCTAAACCCTAAATGCTCAAAACTCTAAACCCACAGTCACACTTCTTCACTAACTCCCAACCTAAACCTAAACCTAAACCACAAACCTAACCCCAACCTAAACCCTAAAAGCATAAAGCCAAAAACCCAAAACTCTAAATCCTAAACCCTAAACCTTAAACCCTAACCTAAACCTAAACTAAACCTAAATAAATTTAAACTTAAACTCTAAACTTAATAAACCCAGGGTAGAACCTTGAAGGCAGGGAAGATCATCAACAGTCCCAGATGTCATGGGTGGAAGGGACAGATGGTGGTTATTGATTTGCTCTATGATCAGGGATATGATGGTGGATCCCGTTACTCAAGAGGCCAGGGTGGTTTTGATGGGAATTAGAGAAACTGAAGAACGGTCGATCCAATCTACTACTTATGGAACTATGTCTTTACAATAGAGACAGTTCTAGTTATCTAGGGTTTTTGATTTGCTCTATGCGTGCTCATTTTTTATTTATGTTGCTGCTTGTGTCTTAGACAACTTGGAGTGCTACTTGGTTGATGAAATCAAAAGAAGAAATGTTGAATTTGAGTTTGTTCTCTATTAAAAAAACTAAAACCTCTAAACCCTAAACTAAAACATGAACAATAGAGCTAAAATCTAAACTCTAAACCTTAAACTAATCAAAACCCTAGACTAAAACCTAAACCCTAAACCCTAAACCTTGAACCTAAAACCCAAACACTGGAAACCTAAAACCTAAAACCTAAACCTAAACCTAAACCCTAAACAAACTATAAACTCATGACCCATAACCTAAACCCCAAATCCTAAACCCTCGTGACCTAAACCAAACTTAAATCCTAAAAGCTAAAACCTAAACCTAAACTAAATAAAACCCAAAAATAAAATAAATAAATAAACTTAAATAAAAATAAAATAAAAACATAAACTAAAACCTAAACCTAAACCTAAAAAGTAAATTTAAAATAAAACTAACTAAAATAAAATAAATAAAACCTAAACTACATTAAAAAATAAAACCTAAATTAAAAAACTAAACCTAAAATAAAATAAAATAAACCAAATAAAATAAAATAAATCAAAACTAAATAAAACCTAAAAAAATAAACGAAATAATAAAAAAATGTAAACCACTAAAGAAAAACCTGGACCTAAAATAAAATAAAATAAACCTAAACTAAATAATAAACTAAATAAATGTAAAACCTAAACCCTAACTAAATAAACCTACCTAAACCTAAATAAAATGTAAACTAAAATAAACCTAAACCTAAACTAAAAATAAAACCTAAAATAAACATAAATAAACCTATAAACCTAAAAGAAATAAACTGAACCTAAACCTAAAACTAAAATAAAATAAACCTAAACTAAAACATAAACCTAAACCTACCATAAACTATGTGCTCATTTTTTTATATATTTTTGCTTTTGAGTTACTTAGTTGGTGACATGAAAGAAGTGGATATGGTTGTTCTATTAAAAACCATAAACCATGACCTAAACTAAAACTTAAACCCTAAACCTAAAAATAAACCTAAACCCTAAACACTAAAACCATGCACTGTGCCCTAAACCTAACCATCCCACCCTAAGGCATACCTGATCCTAAACCCTAAGGCCTTGAGCCCAGGCCAGACCTAAGGCACAGGCCCTAGGCCAACCCAGGCCCAACCATGGCTCAGGTTATCCCTAGGCCCTGGGCCTTGAGCCATGGCCATCCCTGGCCCTAGGCCCTGGGCTTGCCCTAGGCTGGGCCCTAGGCTCTGAGCCACTAGGCCCTAAACTGGGCCCTGAGGCCCTAGGCCCTGGGCCAAAGCCCTGGGCTGGCCTAGGCCCTTAGGCCCTGGGCCTGGGCCCTGGGCCTGGGCCACAGGCCCTAAGGCCTGGGCTAAACTAAGGCCTGGGCTAAAGGCCCTGGGCCTGGGTTAAGGCCTGGGAGGGAGGCCAGAGGAGGCCCTGGCCAGGCTGACTAGGCCTGGGCCTAGGCTAAGGCTGAGCCCTGGCATGGCCCTGGGCCCAGGCCCTGGGCTAGGCCCTGGGCAGCTGGGCCCTGAGCTGGCGCTAGGCTGGGCTGAGGCTGGGCCCACTGAATGAGCCAGAATGAGACCATGGGCCCTGGGCTGAGCCCTGGTGGGCCCTGAGCCACTGAGCCTGGGCGGGATCTGGGCTGAGGCTAATGATGCTCACAAAATAAATGAGGCCCTGGGCTTTGGCCTGGAAACCTGGGACTTAGGCCTGAGCTGGGCCTGAGCCAAGGCATGAGTAGCCCTGGGCCCTGGCCTAAAGCCCTGACCCCAGGCTGGGCCCTGGGCCCTGGGCCAGGCCATCTGGGCCTGACCCAGGCAGGCAAATGAGCCTCAGGCCAGGCTCAGGCCTGAGCTAGGCCTGGGCCCTGGCCCTGGCCCTAAAAGGCTGAGCCTGGGCCCTAGCCCGGCCCTGGGCTAGGCCAACTAAATGGACCCTGGACCTCCACTGGGACACAACCCTGAGCTGGGCCCACTTTAACCACCCAGGCCCTGTCACAGGCCCTGAGCCTGACCACCTAAACTGGCCCTAAACCTCACCTAATACCTAAATCTAAATACTAAACCTCTAAATTAAAGCCCAAAAAAAATTGCTGCCTAGATCTCTGGCGATTTCCCTTTCCCCCACTCATTTTTAGCTTTTTAACCACTGCTTGCTGGCAATTTTGCATGATTCTCACTGGATTCCTTTTTGAATCGATGGTCACTAGCCTATTTCATGTCTTCATTGGAGTGAGGCAGTGTCTTGGCATCTTCTTCAATGATTCCTTGGGGAAAATCAAAGGATCCTATGGATCCTGTTATGGCATCAACAAACTTGGCTTTGACTGCTTAAAAATCATTCAAAGACATTCCAATTTGGATTTCTCTCTCCAATATGCAAATTCATTTTGTTATCCATCAATTCCATTTTGTTGTGGGTGCTTTATTTGGTCGGTCGTTGCAAATTGATCAGGCAACGACTATGAAATCTTGTCCTTTGGTAGAATCCTTGTTGAATTGGACATTACCAAGAAACACCTCAAAGAAATCTGATTAGGATCTAAAAATTATGGTTATATACAAAGAATTGAATTTGAAAATTTTTCTTTCTTTTCTTCTCACTATAAAATCAACGGGCATGATAATTTTGAATGTTTCATTCTTCATCCTCACCCAAAAAAGAAAATCCTTATTAAAGAAACTTCTATTCTTAATCCTAGGATGATCACTGTTAAATTTCAAAAAGCTACTTTGAAAAAAAGGAATTTTGAATGTTCATAATAAGGCTATTTTACCTCTTACTTCTTCTGTGCAATTGAAGGCTTCTAATGTGAATAATAATAGCTTTTCTATTCTTGATGATTTTCAACAAGTTGTCAATGCTTAAATCTCTTATGATGATTATTGTGTTTTGGGCTTAGATCTAATAGAAATCTTCTTTGGGATAATTTGAGGAATTTTTCTACTTCTGTAAATAAACATTGTTTTGTTGGTTGTGATTTCAACACTATTTTATTCACTTTTGAACGAAGTGGTGATTTTGTTCCTAATATTCATTCCATGAAAGAATTTTCTAATATGATCCTTAATTGTAATTTGATTGATATTGGTTTTAAAGGTTCTAGTTATACTTGGGAAAAACTCTAGAATTTGATAAAGGTTGGATCGGATTCTTTTTAATACTCATTGGATTACTCAATGGTATATTACTTCCGTCGATCATTTATGCAGAACCTTGTTTGATCATGCTCCTCTTTTGGTTTCTACTAAAGATAATTCTAATAGATTAAAATATTTCTCTTCTTTTTTATTTTAGAACATGAGGATTCAACATATTAATTTTTTTATTGTCGTGGCTGACAATTGGAAAGCTCCTTTACATCCTGATAATTTGATTATGGGTATGAATATACTTTGGTTTAATCTTAAAAGTCTTAAGCAAAATTTAGGTTGTTGGAATAAGCATTATTTTGCAAACCTTTTTGCTAATATCAAAGATACGGAAAAAAATGGTTTGTGATCTTGAGGTCTCTATTATGTCTAATCATTCTAAGATTAAGGACTTGACTGAGATGAAAGATAATTCTTAATTTTCAAAATATGAAAGAGACTTATTGGCATCAAAAAGCTGCTAGTAAACATATTGTAGATGGTGATAGGAATTCTAGGTATTTCCAAGCTTTAGTTAATAAAAAGAGAGCTTTAAATAATATTCAAAAAACTAAAGATGAGAATGGAGAATGGATTATGGAGAATAATGATATTAAGGATTCAGTTATTAAATACTTTAGAAACATGCTTAATAAGAGTTGCTCTTATGAAGCTATTTCTAAATCTCACTTGATTTCTTCTATTATTACCAATGATGACAATGATTTGCTTATTATATGTGAAGATGATATTTTTATAGTTCTTAATAGCATGATCATAGATTCTGTTGGAGGCTTGGAGGGTTCCATTACTTAATTTTTCAAAATTGTTGGTTTATTATTAAAATGATTTGATTGAGGCTGGTTGATTTTTTAATAGTAATCCTTTTCTTAGATATTTTTCTAGCACTTCTATTGTTCTCATACCTAAGAAAGATAATTCGAACTATTGGAGTGATTTTTGACCTATTAGTCTTTGGACCTTCTTTAATAAGCTGATTTCCAAAATTCTTGCCAACAGGCTTAGTCATTTACTTCATAAGATTATCTCTCTCAACCAAAATAGTTTTGTTAGAGGTAGATCTATTAATGATAACATTTTACTAGCCCAGGAATTAATTCATGACTTAGATGCTAAGACTAGAGGTGGAAACATTCTTTTCAAATTAGATATTACCAAAGCTTTTGATAATATCTCTTGGGATTCCCTTTTCCATATTTTGAATATATTTGTGTTTTTTTGATAAATTTACTTTTCTTATTAAAATTATATTAATAATGGTTTTCTATTTTGCATAATGGAAACATTGGGCTTCTTTCCTTCTTCCCATGGCTTAAGATAAGGGATCCTTTATCTCACCTTTTATTTATTATTATTGTTGAGTACTTATGAGCATCAATGAGTTTTTTAAACAATCTTAGTATGTACTACAAAATTCTTGGTGGTCTTCCTGTTTCCCCATAAGCTTTGTAGATGATTTCATTATTTTTTTCAATGCTTCTATTCAACATATCAAGAACCTTAAGAATTTTTTAAAAAATTTGGTAGACAAAGTGGTCTTTCTATCAATGATAACAAATACTATTTTATTATTTCTTAAGTATCTCTAATAATAAAATCAATCAAATCTAGCATATCACTAATTTTAAACATCAACACTTACCTCTTAAGTACTTGGGTGCTCCCTATTTAAAGGTCCAAAATGATCCCATATTTTGATGAGTTAATTCAAAAAATTTTAAATAAAATTTTTGTTTGGGAATTCCATTTACTTTCCTTTGATGGCATGCTTACTATTCTTAAAGCACTCTCAATTCTATCTTTGTTTTATTTGATTCAAACTATTATTCCCACTAATTTTACTCTTATCAAAATTGATCACTTTCTTAATAATTTTTTTTGTGGACCCAATAATTTTATTAAAATAATGCATTGGATATCTTGGCATAAATGTTGTGGTACTTTGGGTGAAGGTGGTCTTGGTTGCAAACTTATTTGTGAAGCTATGATTGCCTTCTCCCATATGCTCTAGTGGAAGTTTAGAAAGAATGATAGCCTTTGGGCTAATTTTATGATGGAAAAATATTGCCAAGTAAACACCCTCTTATCGTGCTTATAAATTGGTGAAGGCTTTGCTCCATTAAATGGGTTGTTACATCCTTAATATCTTGGGGTTTTCAATCGGGTTCTTCTTTCTTTTTGCAAGACAATTGGATTTCCAATGGCTCTATTGACTCCCTTTTATCTACACACTCTACTACTGCTATCAATGTTAACTCTTTTTGGCTTAATAATTGGAATGAAAATAAACTTGGGAACTACATTCCTATTTTTATTTTTGACAAGTTTTGCAACATCGCTAACTTTTCTAATAAACCTGATCAAATTCTTTTCAAGCTCTCTTACAATGGAATTTCATTCTTAAAGAGGTTTGGAATTTTATCGAAATAAAAAAATACCTCTAATGTTTTCATTAACCTTTGGAACAATATCATTCCCATTTCTTAATATGTTTTAGCTTTGAGGATTTTGAATAACTTCATTCCTATAGATTCCTTTCGGCTTAAAGCATTTTATATACCTTCCAAGTGCTATTATTGCTTTCATATTGAAAATGTTAATCAAGTTTTTTGTCAAATGTGCTTTAAACTTTGGATATGGTATGATGATTTATTTAACACTAACTATTCTCATGGCTCTATTTGATATATCAAATTCTTAAAGTTTATTTCTATAAAACTGTGAAAGGTCATATGAAAGTTTTAATTACTATTACCATTTTTTGGTTCATTTGGATGGATAGAAATGATGCTAAATATTGAGGCATCATTATGAACCATAGAAGGATCCTTGCTAGAATTAAAGAAAAAAAATTCATGCTTTGTTTAATGCAAATTTAACTTGTAATCTTCATTTTAGAGGTTATAAATTTATGGCTAAAACATTGGGTATCACTTTGCATGATGACCCTTCCTACAAGAGTATTAGAATTATACATTGGATTAAGTGTAAAGAAAATTTTATTAAATCAATACTAATGGTTCTGTTTCCCCAAACAAATATGGTTGTGGTGGAATTCTTATGGATTCTAAAGGTACTTTCATTTGTGCTTTTTACCCCTCAAAGCTTGTTCTCTTATTTATCTTTGAGCTCATGGGCATTAATAAGCTATTGATATTTGTTTAAGCAAAGGCCTCTTGGATTGAAATTGATGCTCTTCTTTTACTTGATATGCTCAATACTAATAAATTGGGAATGTTGACTTATTTTATCTTCTTAATCACACTAAAAGCTTCTTTCCCAGTTTGCTAGAAAATTTCTCACTTTCTTCGTAAAGGTATTGCTTGTACTAATTTCTTGGCTAATTTGGGAATGAATTAAATGAGCTCACTTTATTTGATAACCATAGCTTACTTAAGCATCACATGGTGCGGTCAATCACATAACACTAGGCGCCTTACCTGATTTTAACTTTTCTATTTTGTAGATCATATTGCTATAGTGGTTTAATTAGTCTATTTTTTGGTTCTTTTTTGTCATTCCCTCTGAAGTGTTTCTTGCTAATTTTCTTTAGGGTCTGGTCAATCTCAATTTAATTGAAAGCTGCCTTATTGGTTTTAGTTTATTTCTAAACTTAAAACCCCTTCCTCTCTTTACCCATTGTGTACTTAACTCTTATTTGGGTCATTGGTGGTGCTATTTTTCTTTTCTGACATGTTTGGGGTCTCATGTTGGGTTATGGTGGTGTCTGATTTTGGCCTACCCCTTATTCTAATTGATGTTAGGTTTGCCTCTAGTTTTGGTTGGCTATTACCTTATTTGAATTGAATTTTTTGTTGCTATTGGTTCTTGGATCTTTGCTATTTGCTTCTTCCATCTGATTATTTTGGATGGTCATTTTTCATTCTTGCTATTAGTCTCTTTTGGTTTGGCTTAGTTTTAGGCTTTTTGGTGGTTGATATTCTCCTTTCATGGTTTTGCTTGGGGGCTTCTGCTGGTTGGTATTTCCTTCTACCTAGTAGATTGTAGCTTTTTTCTGGTTGTTCCTTCTTATTTTCACTTTTATGGTGACTATCTGCTCTATAGGGTTTCAAAGGGGCTTTGTTAGCCTCTGGCCTTATTACTTTCCTCACTGATTTGTTGCTTGTGGGTGGGTGGTTCTCTTTGGCCTTTTCTACCTTGGTTTTTTGTCTTGCTAAGTGACTACCAATTTTATTTCTTAGATTTTTGGAGATCTCTAGGTGGGTTATGGCTATGCCTGCTGTTGTTCTTTCCCTTTATTTTGGGCTCTGTATTGGGATAGCCTCTTATTTTGGCTGGCTGCTCCCTTTACTAAATTAGAACTAATGCTGTTGTTGTTGGTTGTTGGGTGGCTATTTGGTCTCTTCATTTTTCCTAGCTTTGGTTTTTTTTTCAATATTTTTTGGTTGTTTTATTGGTTTGGGTTGGTGTTTTCTTATTTTTGGTTGTTTCTCTATTGATTGGTATGAGGCCAATGCTTTGTGGTTCTTTTTCTTCAGACTTGGGTTTTATTGTGGAGGAGAGGGTTGTGGCTCTATTCTTGGTTTTTACTAGGCACTCCACTTGGGATTGTGCAGTGTTCTTGAGGTTGGTTGTGGCTCTCTCTGGCTTGGTGTCTTGGGATTGGATACTGTCTTGCCTTGGATGCTTGTGCCTGGCTAGGTGTCTTGTGATTTAGGTTGGTTGTTGGTATTGACTCCCTCTGGTTTATTTTGCTCTCCTTGTTCCCTGATATTTGCCTCTTGGTCGGTGGTGCTGGATTTGCTATTTTTCCCACTGCCTTGGTGGTGGTTTTGATAGTAATTTATGGATGCCCTCTTGGTCTCCCTATGGCTTCCTCTCTCTGGTGCTGCTTATCTTCTACTATTTTGTTGTTTGGGTGGAGGTTTTTCCCTTGGATTTGGATTGCTAGTGCTTTGGAGATAGTCGTGGGTTGTTGTTATTCCTTTGGGACTATTTTGCTGGGTTGTGTTGTTACCCCTATTCATGCTAATTTCTCCTTTTTTGGGTTTCTCTTTCTTTTGGTGGTGGCTTTGGTGGAGTTACTGCTTGATTTTTCTAGCTTGGCCACTGATCATGCTGTAACTATTGGGTTGCTGGCTTTATGAGATTGGTTTGTTGTGGGTTTTGGTTGGTGGGTTGCCTACTTGGTGGCTGCTGGCTAGCTCTTTTCTCTATTTGTTTGCTGTAAGACTTGGATCACTATGGACTATTTTGCCTTGATGGTTTGCTTATATCAGGTATGCTGGCTATGATAGCCTAGATGTTTCCTCATATCTTCTCTCTCTGGTTGGTAGCATTACATATGGTGTAACCCTTCTCAAGAAGTTTGGATGCTCATATGTATTGTTGGCACTTGAGATGATTTTAACTGAGCCCGAGCCTTCTCTTTCTCAACTCTTTCTAAATTGTTTACATTATCCTTTTCCCTTGAGCTATGATTATTTCCTTTGTAGTGTTTTGGAAAATTCTTTTGCAAGTTGGAACTTTATAGATGGAATGAGCTTTACTCAGTCAACTCAGTGTTGTTATGGATCTTGCTTATCTTGCTTTTCTCAAAGGGATCAAGAGCTCTCGACTAGTTACTGCTTTCATGAGCTATTTTAGTCTTATTCTATGTCTTTTTCTGATATGCTTTTTAGCTATTATATTTGTTTTTATTTTTGTTTTGTTTTCTTTTCCTTTATTATTCCACTTAGATCGGGGTTTAGCTTTTTAGGTTTCTTGTACCTTTGAGAGCAATAGAACTTTGAGCTATACCCCTATTAAGAACATTGTATCCTTTCCTTTTATGGTAATAAAATTTTAACTTTTCCTAATAAAAAAACTCTAAACCCTAGACCTTAAATCCTAAACCCTAAAAATCTAAAAATCTAAACCTAAACAAAATAATAATAATAAAATAAAGTAAAAAACTAAAACCTAAACCTAAACCTAAACCAATAAAAAAAAAAATAAAATAAAAACTAAACCAAATAAAATAAAATAAAATAAACTAAACTAAAAATAGAAAAGAAAGCTGAAAGTAAAAAACCTTAATAAAATAAAAACAAAACCTAAAATAAACATAAAATAAACATAAACTAAACTAAAATAGAAACTAAATAAAAATCTAAACCTAAAAATAAATAAAAAATTAAAACTAAACCCTAAACTAAAAGTAAAAACTTAAACTTAAAATAAAATAAAAATAATAAAATGAAATACAACTAAACTAAACTAAACTAAACTAAAATAAATAAAACCTAAACCTAAACCTAAAATAAACTAAACCTAAACCTAAACCTAACTAAATAAAATAAAATAAAATTAAAATCAACCTAAATTTAAACTAAAAATAAAACCTAAAAACCTAAAATAAAAGCTAAAACCTAAACCTAAAAAATAAAATAGAACCTAAACTTAAACCTAAAATAAAAAAAATAAAAAAGCCTAAACAAAATAAAATAAAACTAAACTAAAAAAATAAACATAAAATTAAACCAAAAAAATTATCTAAAATAAAATACCCAATCTGAAATAAATAAACCTAAAATAAACTAAATAAAAATAAAAATTAGTCTAAATTAAAATAAAAAATAAAATAAACTAAAAGAAATAAAAAATAAACTAAATAAACCTAAACCTACCGGTTTACCTAATTTTAAAAAAAATAAAAACCCTAAAGCCTAAAACCTAAAAAAAAACCTAAACATAAAAACTAAAATAAAAAATAAAACTAAAATTAAAAAAATAAAGCTAAACCTGAACCTAAACAAAAAAAAAAACTAAAAAAAACCTAAACTAAAATAAATAAACAAACTAAATAAAATAAAATGAACCTAATAAAATTAAAATTAAAATAAACTAAAATAAATAAAATAAATGAAATAAACAAAATACCTAACCCTAAACCCTAAAAATAAACTTTTCTAAACCTAAACTAACCCTAAATACTAAACCCTAATCGCTAAACTAAAACCCTACTCTAAACCCTAAACATAAACCCTACACCTTAAACTCAACCCTAAAACCCTAAAACCTAAATCTAAACCCTAAAATCCTAAACACCTAAACCCTAAACTCAAAAGCATAATCTTAAACCCTAAACTAAACCCTAAAATAAACCTAAAATAAACTAAACCCTAAACTAAAACTAAACTAAAATAAAATAAACTAAACTAAACTAAACTAAATAAATAAAATAAAAATAAAACTAAAAAATAAAAATAAAAACTAAACTAAAATAAAAATAAAAATAAATAAACTAAACCTAAACCCTAAACTAAACTAAACCTAAATAAACTAATCTAAACTAAACCTAAACTAAATAAATTAAAATAAAATAAACTAAACCTAAACCTAAAATAAAATTTAAAAAAATAAAATAAAATAAATAAAAAATGAACCTAAACCTAAACCTAAAAAAATAAACTAAACTAAATAAACCTGTTCTTACTTGGAGAATTTTGATAAATTTCATCCCTATTGATTCGTTGATGTGGGGTAAAGCTTTTCACTTACCTTCAAAATGCTACTGCTGCTTTCACATTGAGAATGTCAATCATGTATATGTTAACGAAGCCATTGCTTCCAAACTTTGGGTTTGGTATGTTGAATTTTTTAATATTGACAAATTCAATGGCTCCTTAACTCTTTATCAACTTGTAGAGGTCTATTTTGAAAACATTATTAAAGGCCACATTAAAGTGATAATATCACTCTTATATGGTTCATATGTATGGACAAAATGATGCAAAACATCGTGGGATTCCTATGAACCATAAGAGGATAATTGCTAGAATTAAAGATAAAATCCATGCTTTATTTAATGCCAGTTTAATTAACTACAATCAATTTAAAGGCTATAAATTTGTGGCCAATAAACTGGGTTTTAATCTGCCAGACCATCCCAACTGTAAAGATGATAAGCTTGTTTATTGGAAAAAGCCTCATGATAATATTATTAAAATTAATACTAATGGCTCCGTTTCTCAAAATGCTTCTGGCTGTGGTGGCATTTTCAGAAACCTTAATGGTAAAGCTTTATGTGTCTTTTCTTATCCTCTTACTACATGTTATGTTCTCTTTGCGGAGCTAATGGCTATTAACAAGCTATTGAGATTTTCCTACAAAAAGGTTGGCTCAATATTTGGATTGAGATGGATGCCCATTCGATTATTGACCTTGACTTCCACCAAAGTGGGAAATTCGAATGTACTACTTCCTAAAGCATACTAGAGCTCTCTATCTCAACTCTATTTTAAAATCACTCATGTTTAGCATGAAGGTAATCGTGTGTTGATTACCTTGCTAATCTAGGTGCTAGATTAGATGGAATAAAATTCTTTGATACTTACACTTCCATTAGTGTGGATTGGTTAATTTGGACAATCTGGACTTCCTTATCTCAGAAACTAATTACATCCTATGTTTTTCCCTAATTAAACTTGTATTACTTTGTTTTATCTGTATGGTCATCTTTTGTTTATCTTTTGTTTTATTGTTGTTGCTCATCTTCATTTCTTGATGCATTTCCACGATAATTTTTTGGTTCTATTGTGATCTGTAGCATCTTCGGCTTTCCTAAATATCCAATCTTTTTTTGGGGTCTTACTGTATCTGGTGTTTCCCTTGCTAATGGAAATGTGCTTCCTGTTTCACTAATCTGCTGGATGGAGATGTCTTATTTTCTGATCTGTAGATATGGACTGCTTGCCATCAATACTTACTGTATTTTTCTTTTCTTTTTATGATTGAGACTATTTTTTATCTCTTTTTCCTGTTGCCTATTCTCAAACTGATTTTTTATTCTAGCTACCTGTATTGGAGGCTCATGTCTTTGTTGCTGCAGTTGTTGGTTTGCTATGATTTGCATAGCTTCATGGTGGGCCCTTCTTTATTTGTATCTTCCCTCTTAAATAGGGTTGTAGCTCCTATTTTGCTCACCAACCCCCTTCCTCAACCTATAAGGGAAGAATGTTTAATTTACCTGTTATTACTAATGTTTCTTTGTAAGATTGGATTTGCTTCTTGCCTTCCTTTCATCTTAATTTTATTGATGATGTTGGATTAGATCTTGCTTTTCCTTATCTTGAAGTATTTTAATGATGGTTTTCTTCTGATCCACATTTTGGGTCTATGAAATACTAATGTTCTTGGATTACCCTTTGTTGGGTGCAATATTTTGTTTATATCTTGGTTTGTTGTCTTGCTTGTTGGAATGGATTATCGTTTATATGCCCAAGATGCTTCTAGGTTGTTTCTCGATTATTTTTGTGTTGTTTGTGGTGAGGTGCATCTTATCACGGCTTGTGGTCTATCTAATCTGCTTTGCATTCCCATCTTAGTTCTATTATGACTTGTGCAGTTCCTACTGTGTTTACGCTATTAACTTGGTGTTTGTTAACATCTGCATTATTTATTTTGGATGGGTATCCTTTTTATTGGCTGTATTCCTGAGCTGTATTCCTTGCCTGAAAGTTTCATATGATTTAGGATCGTGTTATTTACATGCTAATTGATATGCTTAGCAGGATTTTAGCTGGCTTTTCAGCCAGTTGTCTATTGTTTCTATCTTAGGCCTTTTCTGCTATCTACTTGTGGTGGGTTTTCTGGCGGCTTAATTTTACTCTTGGATCGTATTAATAAGGTGGATGTGGCCAAGATTGTTCATTTTTATATGGGAAGGGATTCTCATGCTATGGTGACTATAGTGGTGATACTTATCCCCATTTTGCTCTTTGTTGTCTCCTTTTCTATAGTGTATATGGCTTTGTTTAGGTTTGTAGGCACTAAGGCTCATAATACTTTCAACAAATGGTACTATCTTCCCTGGTTTGTAGGCTATGATGGTTGTGATGATTTCACTCTTTTTGGTTTGGTAGAATTTGAGCCTTCTCTCACACACTTCTCTATAATTTTTCTCACTTTATGCTGCTTTTACCTTCCACTTTATTTGTATTACTCTAACTGTGCTAATTTTTATCTTTCTACATATTTGCAGATGCATTTTTCTCTTTCTCTTGCAGGTTTTCTCTCTTGTGGCATGCATTCTCTCATCCTGATGAGCTTTGGCCAAGATCTATCCATTAGCTTCTCTATGTTAATCATTTTGTATTTTTTTGCTTTCATTTTCTCTTTTATTTTGCTTTTAGTTGTACTTAGATAAGGGATTTACTCTCTAGGCTGATTGTAGCTCTTTGAGAAATAGTTTTGGAGTTTATCCCCTCTTAAGGATCTTGTAACCCTCTTTTTATGGCAATAAAATTCCCCCTATATGGGGTTTCACAAAAAAAAAACCATAAACCCTAAACCCTAACCCTAAACCATAAACTCTAAACCCTAAATCCTAAACCCTAAACCTTAAACCCTAACCCCTAAAAAACCCTAAACCCTAAAACCCTAAACCCTAAACCTTAAACGTTAAATTTAATACCCTAATTCCTAAACTCCAAACCCTAAACCCTAAACCCTAATCAATAAACCCTAACTCTAAACCCTAAACCCTAAACCTAAAACTAAAGTAACTAAATAAATAAATATAAATAAACCTAAGCCCTAAAAGCAAATAAACCTAAACCTAAACCCTAAGAATGGGCAGAACCTTAATGACAAGAACATCATCGACAACTAGGCTCAGTCTAGATCTGGCGATGGAGGCGAAGGTGGAGGCGGTAGTTATCATAGTTGTGGTGGGGAATCTGGAGGATTTTGTGGATATGGAGGTGGTGGTTGGAGCAGTGGTGGTTATGGAGGAGGGAGGAGCGAGTTCTGATGGTGGTGGTGGCGAGAGGGATTGCAAATTTGATGGTAGATCCGCTCGAGAGGCTAGGGTGGTTTTGATGGGAACTGGAGAAACTAAAGAACGACCGATCCGATCTGCTACTTATGGAACTGTCTTTATAGTAGAGACGATTCTAGTTATCAAGGGTTTTGATTTGCTCTATGCTCATTTTGAACTATGTGGTCACTTGTATCTTAGAAAACTTGGTGTGTTATTTGGTTGATGAAATTGAAAAGAAGAAATGATGAATCTTTTCTATTAAAAAACCTTAAACCCTAAAACCTTAAAACCACTAAACCCTAAACACTAAACCCTAAACCTTAAACCAAACACTAAACCCTAAAACCCTATATACCTTAAACCTTAAACCATAAATAAACCTAAAAATTAAATAAAAATATAAAAAATATAAACAAAACCTAAACCCTAAACTTTAAACTAACCCTAAATCCTACCTAAACCCTAAACCCCTAACTCTAAACCCAAACCATAAATACTACTAAACCTGACCAAAACCCTAAACCTAAAACCTAAACCTTAAACCCCAAACCCTAAGCCTAAAACCCCAGGCGTGACCTAAACCCTAAATCCTAAAACCTACAACCCTAAACCCTAAACTTTAAACCTAAACCCTAAAAACTACTAACTAAAAAACCCAAAAATCTAAACCTAAACTAAATAAACCAAAAATAAAATAAAGAAATAAACCTTAACCTAAATAAAAGTAAAATAAAATGAAACCTATAACTGAACCTAAACCTAAACCTAAAATAAAATAAAATAAAATAAAAATATGAACTAAACTAAAATAAAATAAATAACAACCTAAACTAAAAGAAAAATTAAAATAAACTTAAAAATAAAACCTAAATAAAATAAAACCTAAACCTAGAAATAAAAATAAAACTAATCCTAAAATAAAATAAAATAAAACTAAACAAAATAAACCTAAACCTAAAATAAACTAAAATAAAACCTAAACTACAATAAAATAAACTAAACTTATTAAAATAAAATAAAAATAAATAAAATATAAAATAAAATAAACAAAATAAAAAATAAAGTAAATAAACTTAAATCGATTTGTTTACTTAATTTTAAAAAAAAAACTTTAAACCCTAAACCCAAAAAACCCTAAACCCAAAATCCTAAACCCTAGGCAATCCTACAACCCATGACCCTAACCTACAAACTAATAAAAAACCCTAAGCCTTAAACCACAACCTGACCTGGGCCTGACCAACCTAAACCAAAACCCTGACCCTGGGCCCTAAAGATCATGGGCCCAGGCCCTGACCCCTACCCTAAACAGTGACCCTGACCCTGATCCATAAACCTAAACCTAAACCTAAACTAATAGGCATGATTAAGATAAACTTAAATTAAACTAAATAAAATAAAATAAACCTAAATAAAATAAATAAAATAGCTCAAATAAATAAAATAAAATACATAAACCTAAAATGGGTTTGCTTAATAAAATAAACCCTAACAAATTGCCTAAATCCAGGCCACCCACACCCTAACAACCCTAAACCCTGCCACTGACTACATCTTCCCTAAACCTAAATCCCAACCCTCCACCCTCCTCTAAATCAAACCACAAACCTTACAAAACCATAAAGCCTAAACCCCAAACCCTAAATCCTAAACTAACCCTAAAAATACTAAACCTAAAACCTTAAAAATCCTAAACCCTAAAGTCTGAACACTAACCCTAAATTGTAAATGCTAAACCCTAAACCCAAACCCTAAACCTTAAACCCCACAAACCCTAAACCCTAAACCCAACCCTAAACCCAAAAACCCTAAACCCTAAACCTAAACTTAAAGTATGTAAATAAATAAAAAAATAAACCTAATCCGTAAGAATGGGCAGAACCTTGATGGTAGGAACATCACCATCAACTAGGCTCAGTCTAGATCTAGTAGTGGAGGCGAAGGCGGAGGTGACTATTATCACAGTTATGGTGGGGGATTTGGAGGTGTTGGTGGATATGGAGGTGGTGGTCAGAGCAGTGGTGGTTATGGTGGAGAGAGAGCGGCGGAGGTTGGTAGTGGTGGTGGTGGAGGGAGAGATTTTAGATTTGATGGAAGATCGTGCTACTCAAGAGGTAGGGGTGGTTCTGATGGAAAGTAGAGAAATTAAAGAATGACCAAGCCAATCTACTCCTTATGAAAATGTGTCTTTATAGTAGAGATGGTTTTAATTATCTAGGGTTTTTGATTTGCTCTATGCATGCTCATTTTTTATCAATTGGGTCACTTGTGTCTTAAAAAACTTTATGTGTTACTTGGTTAATGAATTCGAAATGAAGAAATGTTGAATCTGAATTTGTTTTGTGTTAAAAAAACTCTTAAACCTTAAACCTTAAACCTTAAACCTATCCAAACTAACTAAACCCTAAACCTTAAACATTAAGCCTTAAACCCTAAAACCCTAAACCCATAAACCCTAAACCTTAAACAATGAAACCAAAACCTAGATGAAAAAATAAAAAAAATAAAATAAAATTTAAACATAAACTAAAACCTAAACCCTAAACCCTAAACAAACCCTAAATCCCCCCATAACCCTAAACCCTAACCCATTAACCCTAAACCCTAAACCCGAAAAACCATAAACTTTTAACCTTAAAATAAACCTAAACCCACTAAGACCTTAAACCGGCCTTACCCAGACCCTAAACACAGATCCTAAACTCTAAACCCTGGGCCCTAAACCTGGGCCCTAAATCCTAAACCAACAACTAACCATGAGCCACAGACCCTAAACTGGGCCTGACCAGGCCCAACCAAACTAAAAAATAAAAACAAAAAAGATAATAATAAAAAATAAAACTTAATAAGATAAATAAAATAAAATAAAATAAAACCTATACTAAAACCTAAACCTAAACCTAAAAAAAGATAAAATAAAATAAAACTAAACTACAATAAGATAAATAATAATTTAAACTAAACTAAAAATTAAAATCTAAATAAAATAAAATAAACCTAAAATAAAATAAAATAAACTAAACTAAAATAAATAAAACCTAAAGAGACCTAAACCCTCAATAAATAAAATACATAAATAAATAACCTAAACCTAAACTAAAAATAAAACATAAAATAATCCAAAATAAAACTAAACCTAAAAAAAAAAAAAATAAACTGAAAATAAAATAAAACTAAACCTAAACCTAACAATACAAAATAAAATGTATAAAAAAAATTAAAATAAAACTAAACTAAAAAAAAAATAGAAACCTAAACTAAAAAAAAACTAAATTAAAAATAAAACTAAACTAAAATAAATAAACTAAACTAAATAAAAAAAATCCTAAATAAAAATAAAAGTAAAATAAACTAAAATAAATAAAAAATAAACTAAATAAATGTAATAAACCTAAACCTACTGGTTTACTAAATTTAACAAGAAAAAAATACTAAGCGGTGAAACCCTGACCCTAAATCCTAAATTCTAAACCTAAACCCTAAAAACATTAACACAATTACTACACTAAACTTCTGACTTAAATAGTAAAGCCTAAACCCTAAACCCTAAACCCTAAACTGACCTGAAACCCTGAACTGATCCTAAATACAAGGCAAAACCCTAAACTCTAAAATCATAAAACCCTAAACCCTACCCCATCCTGAGCCAAACCACATGGCTGAGCCACTCATGACCCCAGACCCCTGACCCTGGGAACCTAAACCTGTGAACCCTAAACCCACAAACTAAAGTCTAAACCCACCCTAAACCACTGAGCACACTACCAACCCTAATCCAAAACTGATTGTAAAACCCTACCACAAAAACAAAAGCTAAACTAAATAAAATAAAATAAATTAAAAATTTAAATAAATAAAATAAATAAATAATACCTAAAAAACCTAAACCTAACCTAAACCTAAAATAAAATAAAATAAATAAGAATAAACTAAAATAAAATAAAGAAAACCTTAACTAAACTAAAAATAAAATAAAAAAAATAAAACAATCAAACCTAAAATAAAATAAAATTAAACATAAAAATAAAATAAAATAAAACTAACTAAAAATAAACCTAAACTTAAACCTAAAATAAAAATAAACTAAAATAAAAAAAACTAAAATAAAACTAAAATAAATAAATTAATAAATAAAATTAAAATAAACTTAAATAAAATAAAATGAAATAAACACAAATAAATAAAATGAGCTAAATAACCTACCAGGTTTGTTTAATTTAAAAATATACCAAAACCTAAACCTAAACCCTACCCTAAACTCTAAATCCTAAACCCTAAACCCTATATAGTCCTAAACCCTAAACCACTAAACTTATGGCAACCATAAACCTGCAACTTGCACCCTAAACCCTAAATCGTGGGAAAACCCTAAACCATACACCCTAAACCCTCCACTGAGCCTAAACCACCACCCTACCCTAAACCCTTAACCAAAAACCTAAATCCTAAACTCACTAAAACCTACCCTAAATTTTAAATACTCTAAACCCTAAATCCCAAACACTAAACCCTCTAAACAAAACCATAAACCCTAACCCTAAAGCCTAAACTTTAAAAGCCTAAACCCTAAAACCCTAAATCTTAAACCCTGAACCCGAAACCCTAAATCTAAACCTAAAGTAACTAAATAAATAAAATAATAAACCTAAACCCTAAGAATGGGCAGAACCTTGACTGTGGGAAAATCACTATCAACCAAGCTTTGTATAGATCTGGTGTTGTAGGCAAAGGCGGAAGTAACAGTTAATGCAATTGTGGTGGGGAATCTGGAGGTGTTGGCTCATATGGAGGTGGTGGTCAGACCAGTGGTGGTTATAGAGGTGGGCTATGTGACGGAGACTACAGCCGTGATGGTGGCAGAGGGAGAGATTGCAAATTTGATGGCAGATCTCGCTACTCGAGAGGTGGGGGTGGTGCTAATTAGAACTGGAGAAACTTAAGAACGACCTATCCGATTTGCTGCTTATGGAACTGTGCCCTTATTATAGAGACAATTTTAGTTATCAAGGGTTTTTAATTTTCTCTATGCATAGCTCATTTTCAAATCTATGTGGTCACTTATGTCTTAGAAAACTTTGTGTTAATTGGTTAATGAAATCGAAAGAGAAGGTTGAATTTGAATTTATTTTATTAAAAAACCTAAACCACAGAGCTAAAACTAAACTAAAACTAAACCACACAAAAACCCTAAATGCCAAACAATAAACCTAAAAGCAAACATACTAAACCCTAAAACCCTAAAAAAGCCAAAACCCTAAAACCAAAACTAAAACATAAAAATAAAATAAAAAAAAAATAAAATAAAAGCATCCAAACCAAAATAAAACCTAAATTGAAACCCTAAATTAACCTTAAACCCCAAACCACATAAGCCTAACCAACCTAAACTAAACCCACAAAACCTAAAACCTTAAACCACCTCTAAACCCCTAAAACCCTAATGAATCCTAAACCTAATCCACATGAACCTAAACCCTAAACCCAAAAAAGCACTAAACTAAACCCTAAATTAATCATAAATCCTAAACACTAAACCCTAAAAACATAAAAACCTAAACCTAAACTAAATAAAACCTTAAAATAAAATAAATAAATAAACCTCAACCTAAATAAAAAATAAAAATAAAATAAAATAAAAACCTATATTAAAACATAAATCTAAACCTACTAAAATAAAATAAAATAAAATAAAAATAAAAATAAACTAAAATAAAATAAATAACAAATGAACTAAAAAGTAGAATAAACCTAAAAATAAAAAACCTAAATAAAATAAAAACTAAACATAAAATAAAAATAAAATAAACCTAAATAAAATAAAATAAAAACCTAAACATAAAAATAAAAAATAAAACCTAAACCTAAAAAATAATATAAAAATTGAACTAAACTAAAAAATAAACCTAAACATAAACATAAATCTAAAAAATAAACTAAAACAAAAAACCTAAATTAAAATAAATAAACCTAAAATAAATAAATTAAACTTAAAAAAATAAAATTAAAAATAAACCTAAATAAAAAAAATTAACTAAAATAAATAAATAATAAACAAAATAATCCTAAACCTATAGGTTTATTTAATTTTTTTTAAAAAAACTTAAACTGCCCAAACTAAGCAAGATCCTAAACCTAAACCCTAAACCTGTGCAAATAACCTCCTCCAACCTACCTGGGCCTAAACTGACCCTAGCCTAAACACTAAACCTGGGCCCCCAGGCCCTGACTAGATCCCAACCTTACTGAGCTAGCCCTGAGCCTAAACTCCCTAAATCATAAACTCTTCCTACCCACTGGGCTCTAAATCTCTAAACCCTGGGCCCTTAAAAAATATAGATCTAGGCCACACCTAAACATATAAACAGGCCAAGGCCCTGTGACCCTGACCTAACCCAAATCCCTTAACCCACCCAAACCCTCCTTGAAAGGCCTGAGCCACAGGCCCTAAACCAACTTATAACTTTAAACCCTAAACCCTGACACAGCCTGCTGGGATCATAAACCTGCAAACGCCACTGACCCCAGGCCCAAACCATAAACCTAAACCCCAAACCTTAAATCCTAAAAACCAGAAACCTAAACTAAATAAAACCTAAAAATAAAGTTAATAAAAAACCCAAACCTCAATAAAATAAAAAAATAAAATAAAATAAAAACATTAACTAAAACCTAAATAGAAACCTAAACCTAACAGAAAAAAAATAAAAAATAAAAAACTAAACTAAAATAAAATAAATAAAAATTGAAACTAAACTAAAAACTAAAACCCAAATAAAATAAAATAAAAATAAAACCTAAAATAAAAATAAAATAAACCTAAACCTAAAATAAAATAAACTAAACTAAAATAAATAAAACCTAAAACCAAACCTAAAATAAATTAAACAAAAACCCTAAACAAAATAAAATAAAATAACTAAAAATAAATCTAAATTAAAAAATAAAACCAAAAAATAAACCTAAAATAGAAACCTAAAGCCTAAACGTAAAAAAATAAAATAAAACCTAAACCTAAACCTAAAAATAAAAAATAAAACCTAAACCTAAAAAATAAAATTCAAATAAAACTAAACTAAAAAATAAACGTAAACCTAAACCTAATGCTAAAAAATAAACTAAAATAAAAAACCTAAACTAAAATACATAAACCTAAAATAAATAAACTAAACTAATTAAAAATAAAAAATAAAATAAACTAAAATAAATAAATAAATAGACTAAAGAAACATAAACCTTCCAGGCTGGTCTTTTTTTATTTCTTCTTTCTTTGGCTAACCCTTACCTTGATCAACATTCTCTGGTCCTCCTGTGGCGCTCTCGGGTGACTCCATTTTCCCTTTGATTCTCCTTCATTTTGCCCGACTCTCTTCGCTTCTTTGAATGATTGTAGCTAGTGGAATGCATGCATGAGGCTCCTATAGCTATCTTCATGGATTTGATTTCCCTAGTTGCCTGAATGGCTCGACCGTGCAAGCGGCTAGGGCATCAATTTCTCGGGCTCTTTGGACTCAGATGCCCCGTCTAACTTGAATGTGGTTAAATCCTTTAAGGATGCTCTCTCTGGTAAGAGTTTCTCAACTAATGCTTAGTGAATTTAGTTTTGACTTCTTTTCATGGTATTCTGACTATCATGTGCTCTGATAAAGAGGTTGAATTGTTGGCTAAGCCCTATGAATTTACTTTAGTCGGTAAATTTTCTTTGCGTAGGCCAAATCTGGATAAAATTTGATCTTTTTTTCATAATCTGAAACTTTCAGGTGCTTTTTCTATTGGCTTGATTGATCCAAGGCATGTCTTAATTCAGCTTAATAATGACCTAGATTACTCAAGAGTTTTTGCTAGACATTCCTATGTCATTTTCAATTGCCAAATGCATCTTCTAAAATGGACTCCTCTTTTTGATATAAAGGAGGAATCACCAATTGTTCTGGTTTGGTTGGCTCTGCCTAATATGAAAATTCATTATGTGATGCACCAAGTGCTTTTTGTTATGGGGGCTCTCTTTGGCCGACCTCTTCAAATTGATCAGGCCACTACTATAAGATCCTGACCATCGGTTGTGTGCATTTTAGTAGAAATTGATATATCCAAAAAACATCCTAAAGAAGTTTGGATTGGCTCTGAAAAGTATGGTTATAATCAAAAAATTGAATTTGAGAATTTTCCTGTGTTCTGCTCTCATTGCAAAATCCATGGGAACGATAATTAAGAATGCTTTGTGTTACACCCGCATCTTAAAAAGAAATATGTGAATGAGGCCAACCCTAATCCTCCAATTGATATAATTGGTAAACCTAAGTATGTGCCTAAAGGTACTCTAGAAGGAAATTCTATCTCTACTTCTGTGGAACCCACACATTTTCCTAATGAAATGTTGAATGATGCTAACCTAAAAGATCTTTATGATGTAGATAAGGAGGATCTTTGAGGCTCATTATGATGGCTTGAATACATGTCACTCCTTACATAATAATTTAGATGCTAAAGATAATGCTCCTACTCCAGCTAACTTGACTTCCTTGAGTGAACATGAGGAGGAAAATCTGAAAGGGATGGGGGAAGAACTGAAACAACATCCTGAAAATGATCCTCAAATTTATGCCCTTGTTGCTTCCAACATATCCCCCTCTCTTAACACTGAAGTTGCAACCTCCCTACTCTTATTCCGGGTATTGACATACAACCTAATCATTCTTTGCATACGGAAAAGGAAGGAAGTCACCATTAGAAATGCTTTGGTGATTCTAACACTATACTCAACATATCCAACCAGTCTCTCGGATGGTGACTCTTTGGACAATAATAGACCATTTAAAACTGTTCTAAAAAAGAAATCACTCAAAGCAAAAATGTTCTCTAATAACTCCACTAGATCTACTAGATCGGGATCCACATCTCATAAATAGCAGCTCTTCCCTTTTTCTATTTGCTTTAGACAAATACTTTCATTTGCTTTTATTTCAAATTAGATTGCCTTTATGTTTAATGCACTTATTTGGAATATTTGAGGGATTGGGACCCTCATTATTCATAACCGCGTTAGAAATCTCTGTCGTATTAATAATATCACATTACTTATTATTGTTGAACCTCAAATTCATTCTTCTAAGATCAATCATGTGGCTAGAATGCTTGACTTTAATAACTTCTTTTACAATATTAGTAATAAGATCTGGTGTTTTTGGAATAACCTAGTCATTATTTCTATCTTTGATGATCTTCAGTAGGTAGTCAACATTAACATTTCTTTGGGTGCTTACTCTGCTCTAGGCTCTTTTGTGTATGCATCTTGCAACAGGGCTGGTAGGAACATTCTTTGGGACAATTTAAGATACTTTGCCGCCACTGT
Organism: Cymbidium sinense; assembly: GCA_021442155.1. Classification (NCBI taxonomy): domain Eukaryota; kingdom Viridiplantae; phylum Streptophyta; class Magnoliopsida; order Asparagales; family Orchidaceae; genus Cymbidium; species Cymbidium sinense. The sequence goes on along the minus strand of CM038214.1, from coordinate 92,858,180 downwards.
CAACAAACCTTGGTTGGTCGACGGTGATTTTAACACCATCCTCCTCTCTTCGGAAAGAAGGGGGGATGTTCTCCTAACATGCATTCTATGGAAGATTTTTCCAATATTATTCTAGATTGTAACCTTATTGACATTGGCTACTCAGGATCGGATTACACTTGGCATAACTTTAGACTCTGACAACAGCTGGCTGGACAAAACTCTCTTTAACTCCACATGGATAAATCAATGGCCCCATACTTCTGTTGAACATTTAAGTAGAACCTAGTTAGATCATGTTCCTCTCTTAATTTCTGTTAAAAACCCATTAAATCAACTCTCTCACTCTATATCTTTCAGATTTTAGAATATGTGGATTCAACATAGTGATTTTTTAAATGTTGTCAACACCAACTGAACTGCACCCCTCCACCCAACAATTCGGTCAAGGGTATGATTCGCTTCTGGTTCAAACTTAAAAGACTCAAACAAAACATTGTTTGGTGGAACAAACATCTCTTTAAAAACCTTTTTGCTAACATCAAAAACATGAGACAATTGGTATGCAATCTTGAAAATGCTATTTTAACTGATTCCTCTAAATTGAAGGATTTAAATGAAGCCAAAGATAACCTTATTACCTATCAAAATATGGAAGAAACTTACTGGCAGCAAAAGGCGGCCAGTAAACACATTGTTGATTGGGACAAAAATACCAAATACTTTCATGCCCTTTGTCAAAAAAAAAAAGCATTAAATTTCATACAAAAAATAAAAGTTCCAATGGCAACTGGATCATGGATAATAATGAAATTAAAGAATCTGTTATTAATCATTTCAAAAATTTACTGAATAAGAACCATGCTTTAGATGTTATCTCCAACACTCATTTGATTCCCTCACTTATTTTCGGTGAAGATAACCACTTACTTACTATGATTCCTATGGAAGATGAGATTAGAAATATTGTTAATAACATGAACCGATTATTTGTCTAAAGGTTATACTACTCATTTAGTTCAACATTTTTTGGACTATTATTAAACAAAGAATTGACTTCTTTAATGGTAACTCTATTCCTAGATATTTCTCTTACACCTCCATTATTCTAATACCTAAAATTGATAATCTTGAATGTTGGGGTGACTTTAGACCTATCAGTCTTCGCACTTACTTTCAAAAACTTATTGCTAAATTACTTGCCAATAGACTCACTCCTTTGCTTCAAAAAATTTTTCTCCCAATCAAACTGGCTTTATTCAGAGGCAGAGCTATATCTGATAATATTCTTCTAGCTCAAGTGCTAATTCATGACTTGGATGCCCCTTATAGAGGTGGAAATATCCTCTTTAAATTAGACATCTCTAAAGCCTTTGACAATATTTCTTGGAAATTCCTCTTTCAAATTCTTAAATTGTTTGGGTTTTCTGAAAAATTCATAATTTTTATTAAAAACTGTATTACTAATGCTTGGTTTTCTATCATTTTAAATGGAGAGGCCTTAGGTTTCTTCCCCTCTTCCCATGGCTTGAGACAAGGAGACCCATTGTCTCCTTCTCTTTTTATCATTAGAGTGGAATATCTTTCTAGGAATCTTATTGATCTATTCAACAATTATCTTAGCTGTACTTTAGAACCTTGGGTGGCATCCCTATCTCTCATTTGAGTTTTACTGATGATTTCATCATTTTTCTAATGCTTCCATTCATGCATCAAAAAAATAATGAAATTAGTGAATAGGAAGGAAAGAAGTCTTTTATTAATGAAAGCAAGAGTTGTTTCATACCTTCATCTAAAATTCCTAGAAATAGAATTGACCAAATCTTAAGAATCACCAATTTTTAACAACATCACCATCCCATTAAATATCTTGGTGCCCCTCTTTATAAAGGTAAAAAAAAATCACATCTCTTTGATGAACTTATCCAAAAAATCTTCAATAAAATTTATGTTTGGGAATTTCATTTACTCTCTTTTGGTGGTAAACTTACTTTGCTCAAGAGTATCCTAAACTCCATAACTTTATATCTTATTCAAACCATTGTCCCTACTAATTCTACCATTAATAGAATCGAGTGCCTCCTTAATAAATTTTTTTGGGGATCTAAAAACTCTTCTAAAAGGACTCTTAGTATAAAAGTGGTACCCTTGAAGGTGGGTGGGTTATAAGGCGATCCATGAAACTATTACTGCATTCTCTCATAAACTTTGGTGGAACTTTAGAAGCAAGAATAGTCTTTGGGCTAAAATTTTAATACTACCGGGATAAGCATCACATCGTCTACAAAGTGGGCAACTCATAAATATGGAAAAGACTTTGTAACATCAAATGGGAAGTCCCTTATTTATTGGGGTTAACTCTGGAACTTCTTTCTTTTGGAAAGACAATTGGACTGGCAATGGTTCCATTGATAATTTATTAACCACTCATTCCACTGCTGATATTAAAGTTAGCTCCTTCCGGCTGAATAACAATTAGAATGATATCATGCTTATTGACTACATTCCTATTCCTTTTATACATAATCTTACCAACATATATATATATATATATATACCATATATATATATATATATATATATATATATATATATATATATATATATATATATATATATATATATATATATATATATATATATATAT